>ML782516.1:973399-1005052 GCA_009831015.1 Picea engelmannii
GACATGATGGTTAAAGAATGTGATTGAAACAATGGATGATCTAGTTTTTCTTAGATCAATAGTCAGTAAGGTATCCCAGACCCCCCCAACCTTTCTACCTTTAAAAATGGGGGGGGTCCAGAATGAAGCAGCGTATGGGAAGGCCTCATCCCTACGTGGAATCATCTCATTGCATATTACCTCCCCGCTCCAAACATTTACCAACTACCATTTTTCTGTCTCACCACCATCATCCAGAGATGTCACATCCCAAAACCACCCTTTGCAAGTTCCATGTCATGACCCCATCAGCATGTCCCATCCATCTAACCATTACGGGTCATATCTTTTCATTCATCCCCCAATCACCATTCTACACGTCAACCAGATACACACGTCAAACATCTTTCACCCTGACATCTCATGCTCTAAAGGACCCATTAAACATTTATTACTGGCCACATACCCGTTGTTCACCTGTCCTATCTTTTTTTGCCCAACGGACACCCATTCACTAAATTCCAACCCCGTTTCGGCCATTCGCATTTCACTCACACTCCCTGCCTATCAAAGACTCATTTTTATTTACCTCTGCAACATCTCATCCATCCATATCTTTCACCTACTAACGTTTGTTCAGTTTGAAGGTACCGATGGAAAACAATGGCGCCAAGAAGTTAAAAGTTAGACGTAGAGAAAAATCCTTTCCTCCCACCTCCTGTCGATCTTGACCAGATCCCATTAGCAGACAAAGACTATTTAATCTTAGAAACCAGGTCTGAATTCGACTTTGCTAAGCTACAATCATGGTTTAAAGACACCTTCATCAATCAGAGTGATGAAATTGGGCTCTCGGAGTTAGGTTTCCCCCTGTATATTTTTCCCCAAGTCCATCATTTTCCCGAATTCACCCTCAAATGCCAAGTGCACTACCTCCCTCATCAGAGAACCATAGTATCTTTGTTTGGAGAAACCTTTTTACTTATTACACCTGAAGCCATTGATCATATGATGCAGGTGCCCAGAGTCGAACCTTGTTCTCCTCTAACAATTGAAATACTGACCAAAATGTATCAGAACCTGTCTTTTCCCCAAAGAGCACAAATCTTTGAGCTATTCCTCCCACGAGATGCCCAATTTCCTAAGAAGAATCCTCCCTATCATTCCTCCATATTTTCCAAAAAGGTAAACCATATCATCTCCACACTATTTTGTTTGCTCAGTTATTTCTTAAATGAATGGGTGGATGAACCTATCCTAGGATTCCTGTCCATTTTCTTTGTTGAAGAGAAAGTTGCCACCCAGTTTGATTTCAGCGGTTTTTTAGCCAAAAACCTGCACGGGCAACTGGAAAATTTCCCTACAGAAGGCATGTTCCGATATTCTTCAATACTGGCCTACATGTTTATGTTCTATCAGGCAGACAAATTTCCCTTTCTCATGCAAAAAATGGACAAGGACAGAAAACCACAAGCAGTAACTTTATGGACGTCATTGCTCAGAAGAAACTCCACTTAATTCAATTTCAAACAGTTCATTGAGTTGTTTTATCACCCAGTAGTCAACATGCTTAGTGGAAGCCTAGAACCAAGGATAAATGAGGAGATCCAAAGAGTTCTGCACCTTTCGAATCTCGCAAAGACCACAGACTAGTTTCTTTATCAGAATCACACCGATATCAAAGTGTATGGGTGTGAAATAGCTACATATAAATTTCCCAAGTATGTGCATGTTCGAATATTTGCACTAGAGTATATTTGTTAGATGATAAATTCAGATGACATTCATTTTGTGTCTCTGAAGAAAAAACAACAGATGAGGATTAAAGGGAAAATAGGACCGTTTATCTGCAACATTCGAGTTGTTGGGTAAGAGGCAAATAAAATATTAAAGGAAATGAAATTTAGCACCAGTTTCATTTGGCATTATGACCCAAGTGGGATCATTGCAGAGATGAGAACCAAAAATAAAATTTCACCTTATGCTCACACCCTCAAACCAAAAATTGAAAAGTATATGAAGCAGACAGAGTGGGAGGCAAATACTTCGGTACATATTGAATAACAGGAAGCTCCTTTAGTTTCTTTTTCATAGACTACCACTCTAAACAATGTTCATACCCAACTGAAGTTTGAAAATATATCCTCTTTTTCAAAGGATAACAGAATAAAATTCTTAGAGGAGTTGGTGCTCAAGATTGGGTATGATGCCTCAAATGTAAAAGCAGTAGAGGAGATGATAAACAAAAATAATGCTGACATTTCATCTCTGAAAAAACAACTGAAATTGCCACCAATAGAGGATTTACAAGCTAAAGAAATAGCTGAGGCAGAAGATGAGAAAGAGGAATGGTTGAAGCTAATCATGCAGCAAAACGCACAGATAAAGGAAATGGAGGCAAAATTGGAAAGGTTATTGAAAGAGAAGGAGCAATCAACCCTGATGGAAGTTATTCCATTGAGTGTAGTTCCCCTAGAAAAAGTCAGTATATCAGTTGTGCCAATGACCACTACAGTAGAAATTCCATTGAAAACATTGGAAAAGACTACGGAGCTGGAAAAGTCCATGGAGGAGATGACTCTAAAAGCAACAGAGATCAATAGGCTGAAAATGGAGGTTGAAAGTCTCTAGGAACTCAAGTCTTCCTTCCAAACAAGATACAATGTTGAGATATAAGCATCATAGAAGCTTAAGAAGGAAATACAACAGCTCCAGAAATAAACAGTGGAAGGAAAGACATTAGCAGAGGCTAAGGAAAATATCTAGACAGACATCTCCAATTCCATAAACAAAATTTGGTCCATGGTGCAAATCATGTTTGAACAACATGATCTGGTGCTAAAGAGCAGGCAGGCCATTGACAGGATAAGAAGAGAATTGGATGAAATGCCCTCGGCATCTAACGAGATCATCAAGTTTCTGAATTCAAAAACCAAGGAAGAGCTTGAAGAACTAAAATTTGAAAACAAAATAGAGACTATCCTCGAAGTAAAAAGAGTGTTGACTAAAAGAGGATTAATGTTGCAGTTGGAGGAGAAATCTTATAACATGGACATTGGAGTTTAGAGATTTTTTAACAATCTTGAAGCCTTATAGAAAAAGGGCCTTCCTGGCCTACTTGTCCTAAATGATAAATTGATGACTTTATCTGATTATAAGAAAAGGGTTGCCACCATGGCCAAAGAAATTTCCAAGTTTTCAGGGATATAGGGAAGCATCACGGGAAAAGCGTTCTTGGAGACTTTGCAGCCTGACCTCAGCATACAACACGAAATAAAGTACATTTTCCTCACCAAGCCAACTTTTGCTAAGTACACCAAGATGGATGAAATCTACCGCCAGCTATTGAAATTTACCATCCCAAGCACACAAAGATGGGATGAGCTGTGAAAATTGATTGAGTAAAGGTAAAGGTCTCATCCAACTTAGCATCCAGCACAGTCAAAGTCATCTGAATGACTCACCAACGGTCTTCCCCAAAATAAGCATGAGATATTTGACACATCATCATCAGTTACTACATTTCTGCATCTTGTTAGCTAGTTAGTTAGACTCAGAGTCTGCCATGTCCTGATCATTAATGACAGGGACGTTTGTAACTTTGATTATAAATATTTCAAACTTAGAAGTATTGAGGGTTGATATTTACGCCCAAGCAAGTTGTAATCGCTGCAATTTGTATCAAGAGATTATTCCAGTAATACAAAGAGACATTTCACAGGATTCCTACGTGTTCGTTGTTGGTGAAGTTTCCTCTGTCTTCGTAAAAAAGTTTTTCTTTCTCAGTTATTATATCGTTTTTTTAATCTAATATTTAAAAGAAGTTAAAGTTGCAGAATTTTCCATTGTGTACTCTGTTCCTAATCTTTTATAGATTTAAATGTTTTCTTTTTGATGTTACAACCAATAAATTCTTAAATGATTTTTTGTTCTAACTGATATCTCACCTTTTTCAGCAATACATCATTTTTATTCCTAAATAATCCAACAGTTGCACTATCTTGCCCTGTAAAATGAATCTTGCACTATCTTGCCTCCATATTTTTAAAAATAGACCCCATATCCCAATGGAAGCGTAAATGATATTCAACCATTTTATTTAAAAACAATACAAACAACTCGGTTCTATTTTTTTTTTTTTAACTAGCCTAAAATCTGGAAAATCCAAAAAAATGTAAAACTTACAGAGAGATCCCTCTCTAGAACTAGTAGGGCTAGCTCCCAGTTTCGAAGTGGTTGGTTAAGGTTACCTCTGATAAATTTCTTCTTGCCTCACAACAACCTCTGGGAATTTACAGAGTGATAACATAAATGGCAACTCCACTGGGGAGGAACTGAACAAACTTTCCACCCCTTGATTTCTTTCCCCTAGACAAAGATAACTTTATTTCTGAAAGAATCACAAAACCTAAATGTTATCTAGAAATAATGTTCAGAGGTTGTTAATGTTTGTATATAATATTTAAAATCTCCAAAAGAAAAATAAAATCAACAGTTATGGCTCCCAAAATAATTTTTACTAGATCTCATCCTGACCCAGAACCTACAATTGCAACAGATAATCTCAAAAGAATACTTAGGAAGAGAAATACTGCAGAGATTTCAAAGAGTAGCAGCCCACTTCTAAGGTCCCTTTCCATCCCAAAGAAGTTAGTTGTTCTTCAAGATCTTGAATCTGATATATCCTTTCAACCAAGTCTTTTTAGGACAAAATATGACAGTTTTGTCAGTAAAATGGTCTTACATCAAACCGTCTTTCAGCCCAGGACCCCTGAAATACTCTCTCCCAGAGATGAACCTGATCAACATTTTCTCCCTCAGCCTGATAATCTTGAATACCTAGTTGTGAATCTTGGTCAATCCTTAGACAAACTCCATCTTCAGCATTACGCCAAACCTCCAGTTTTAACTATTGTTGCATTTTTTGTTAAACCTAAACCAGGTCACTCCATTCCTCCAAGCCTTTCATCTTCTATAGCTTTAGCCACTACCTCTTCTATATCATAGGTTGTTGTTCAGCCTCCTCCACCAATCATGGCAACAAGATATGCTCCATTGGTGTTGGTTGCTCCTTTACATGACATGCCTCAATATTATCAAACCAGACTCCCTCAGTTTAATAGTACTGGTCCCCTAAATGCACAACAACATGATGACAAAATGAACGATTATTTTGACCTGCAGGAAGTAGATGAAGTTGATGTGCAGATGAGATTATTCGCACAAAGTCTAACTGGAGAAGTCAAAAAGTGGTTCAAAACCTTACATGCTGCTACCATTACTGAAATTGTTGTCTTTCCTCTAACTTTCCTTGACAGGTGGGAGGTAAAGAAAAATCCTCTCCAGATCCTATCAGAGTATGAGAACATGAGAAGGAACCAAGGAGAGACAGTGCAGGATTACTGCACTCGTTTCAAAAATCTATACAATGATATCCCTACTGATATCAAACCACCACAAGATTTGACATTAATAAAATTTCCTGATGGATTTGACGTTGACATGTCATATCAGTTAAGGGAAAGAAACGCAACAACTCTGGAAGACATGCAAAGAAGTGTCGTTAGTTTGGAAGCAAATCTTTTGGCTAGAAGGGCCAGGTAGAGAACATAAAAGAGGGTCACCATCAAAGAAGAACCTTCCACTTCTTCATCTAATTCCAAATTATATTCTCTCGCCAAAGTTATGGAGAAAATGATGGAGAGACTCACCATAACCAATAGGAACCCACCTAGGGAGAACCAAGTTGCCCCTCAAATTAGAAACCCAAACTTCAAAAGAAATCCACCTCAGATCAGGCAGAGAGATCTTAGAGATCAAAGGGAACAAAGAGGACCTAATCAGTAGATTAGACCACCTCTCCAAGAGAATTATGTTGATGATGGGGAGGAAGTAATTGAGGAGTTTTATGACACTCATATAAACCAAATGGGTGATCATGATCATGATCATGGATCCATTTTTCTCACCCAGGAAGAGCACAAAATATTTCTTGTTTCACAAACAGAGGTAAATGAAGAAGCTGATAAAGTAGAACAATAAGCCTTTCAGAACGCTATAATGGAGGTTCACAGGAAGTATAACATGAGGAGCAAGAAGGAAAACGAGAACTCTCCAAAGAAGGTTGGTGAAACCAAGAAAACCTCAGAAAATCCTCCCAAGAAAGTCCCTAGGCGAAATAATGTTGAATCTCCTGCGCAAAAAACTCCAAAAGTCATAAAAGAGCAAGTTGGACTGAAGATTCATCAATTTTTTAAACAAGTTCACTTGGCCATAGAGCTTCTACCGATAAATCAGAAGTACAGACCTTAAACAAAGCCATTTCTCCTTTCAGCCTTGAAGGGGAGCCAACTAAATTGAAGATTCCCATTCCCCTCTCTGAGCTGATGAACAAGAATGCCTACAGGTCTCAGGTGATAAAATATTTAAGCATCGAACCTGAGATAGGTACCAAAGCTTTGACTGTTGGATTTATACATCACTTTGACACAGTAAACCTTGCCGACGATCAACCTGAGCTCATGTTTGTTCCTGAAGTTGACAGTCAAACTGATAATGGTGTCATGGCCCCTTTTTACATCAGCCTAAACATCCATGATTTGATAATACACAACGCTATGCTAGATTCTTATGCCTCCCACAACCTAATGCCCAAAACCATGATGGAAAAATTGGGACTCAAGGTCACCAGACCCTACAAAGAATTTTATTCTTTTGACTCCAACAAAGTCAAATGTATAGGCCTGATTAAAGACTTATGCATCACCTTGGCTCAAATCCCAACGAAAAGTATGGTGATGGATATCGTCGTTGCAGATATTCCCCCCAAGTATGGTATGTTTCTATCAAGTTCTTGGGGAGCTAAATTGAGAGGAACCCTATAGCTAGATATGTCTTACGCCACCACTCCAGCTTTCGGATAACATAGAAGATTGTACAAGGAAACATTGATGAAGTATATGGTCAATAGCCACGAAAAGCCACACAATTACCCACTATACTCTGCACACTCTGATATGGAATATTTTATTCTATACAATGATGGTGACTTTGAAGAACAAATTGCACAACTAGAATATGATGCACTTGATCTGAAGAATGATAAAGCAGTTGTCAATGTAAGAAATCCCATGATTGAAAAGAATGAGGAGTTGCCAGCAGATTTATGGAGCATGGACTTCGATGGTGCTATGAGTAAAGAAGGAGTTGGAGTCAAAGTTTGGTTGCATAACCACAGGTCAAAGTATTCCAAGAATCATTCCTACAAACTAAACTTCCAATGTACTAACAACATAGCCGAGTACAAGGCTTTGATGCTCGGCCTGAAATTATTGAAGAAAGTTGGTGCCAAGCAGATAATGGTAAGGGGTGATTCTGAATTGATTATCAAGCAAAACAAAGGTGACTATGCAGCAAAACACCCCAGACTTAGAGCCTATAGGAATGTTATTTTAGATGCTCTTCAATGCTTTACTAAGATTGACTTGCAGGTAATGCCTAGGGGAAAAAAAATACTTGCAAATGGGCTGGCTACATCAGAAGCTACCTGTAAAATTCCTTTTTGTCCCACTCGCAAGTACACAGTGGAGGTGAAGTGCAGACCAACTGTTCCTGACAACATCAGGTATTGGTAGGTATTTGGAAATGATGATCAGATCGAATATTCTCTACAATGTAAGAATGATTTCGAATGAACAAACATAGATTTAGAAAATGATTTTGAATTTGTAAATAAATATGTTTTCGAGAATGGTAGTGTAAATAAAATAGATGATGAAGAATTTAATGAAAATGATGTAGATTCTAATATTTTGCAGTTGAAAAATAATGTGCTACCTAGAGGTTTAGTTCCATTGGAATACTTGTTTGATTTTAATGACGTTGCCAAAAAAACCGAAAATTGAAGCTAGTGGTAAGGAGGTCGAAGAATGCAACATAGGAATAGAAGAAAAACCCAAGATGATAAAATTTCTAAATTTCTACCCACAGAGCAAAAATGCAAATACATCGAACTTATTAAGGAATACCTAGATGTTTTTTCCTGGGGTTACGAGGACTTAAAATCCTACGACATGAGTATCATACAACGTCGCATTCCCATAAAAGAAGAACACAAACCATTCAAATAGGAACTTAGGAGAATTAATCCCAAGTTACTTCCCCTGATAGAGAAAGAAATAAAAAATATGTATGATGCAAATATTATAGTCCCCTTGATATTTTCCAAATGGGTTTCTAACCTAGTTCCCACCAGGAAGAAAACTGGTGAGATCAAACTTTGCATAGATTTTAGAAATCTGAACAAAGTCTCCCTCAAAGACAAATACCCTTTGCCCAAAATGGACCACATATTACAAAAGGTGGTTGGATCCAGTAGGATCTCCTTGTTAGATGGTTTTTATGGTTACAACCAAGTTCTGGTCCATCCAGAAGACTAAGAGAAGGCAACTTTTACCACACCCTAGGGAACCTTCATGTATGTGAAGATGCCTTTCGGTCTAATGAACGTTGGGGCTACTTTTCAAAGAGTGATGGACATTGCTTTTGTGGACGAGACTGGGAGATTTATAGTCATTTATCTGGATGATGTAACTGTTTACTCCAAATCTGACAAGGAACACTTGCTCCACCTCAGACGTGTGTTTGAGAAGTGCAGGAAATTTGGGATTTCATTGAATCCTAAGAAAAGCCTTTTCAGGTTAGAGGAAGGTAAACTATTGGGACACATAATCTCAAAATATGGAATTAAAATATATCCCAGTAGGATATAAGCCATCCAGAAGGTGGAACACCCTAGGAATATCAAAGAACTGCAATCTTTCATTGGAAAAATAAATTTCCTTAGAAGATTCATACCAAACTTGGCCAAACTTCTCAGGAATATCACTAATATGTTGAAAAAAGACACAAAAATCAAATGGAACGTTGAGTCCAAAAAGTCATTCGAGCAGGTGAAACATGCTCTCACCCAAGCCCCAGTTCTAATTAGCCTAGATTATACCAAAGAATTTCTTCTTTTCTCCTTCGTATCTGAACACACCATAGCAGTTGTGCTATTGCAAAAAAATAATGAAGGGTACGAACAACCCATAACGTTTTTCAGCAAATCTTTGAGAGATGTTGCTTTGAACTATAACATAATGGAGAAAGAGGCGTTCGCTCTGGTGAAAGCCATAAAGGACTTTAGAGTCTATATTCTCCATTCTCACATGATTGTGTACGTCCCAAATACAGTGGTTAAGGATATCCTATCCTAGGATAATCTGGATGGTAGAAGAGGAAAATGGATTGCGGTTATTCTGGAATATGACATTGAAATAAAACCTACTAAACTGATCAAAGGACAGGGTTTGGCCAAACTAATGGCTGAGTCTAATTTTCATTCTTTAGATATTAATTTTTTGGTTGCAGCAGATGGATCGAAAGAGAAGGTGACTCCAAACATAAAAGAGGTATTCTTAAAATCCCCTTGGTACACAGACCTCATTTTTGTACTCCAAAATTTACAAGCTCCTCCAGGTTTGACTAAGACCAGAGCTAGATTTGTTAAATTGAAAGCATTGAAATTTTTTATTTTAGAAAGCAATCTCTATTGGAAAGATCCTGGTGGTATCTTGCTTAATTTCCTGTTAAAAGACGAATCTAACAACTTTCTTCAAGATTTTCATGCAGGAGACTGTGGCGGGCACCTGAGCTGGAAGACCACCACCAACAAGATTCTGAGATCTATTTTTACTAGCCTACTCTGTTCGTTGACGTCCACTAGAAGGTTACTTCTTGCCACAAGTGCCAGATTTTTGAAGGTAAAAGGAAGCTTCTGCCACTCCCTATGAAACCCATTTATGTTGAATCTCCTTTCCAACAATGGGACCTAGACTTCATTGGTGAAATAGATCCACCCTCCTCGGGCCAACACAAGTGGATCCTCACTGCCACAGAATACTTCACCAAGTGGATCGACGATGTACCATGCAGGCAAGCTACTGACTTTTTCATCATCAAGTTTTTAGAAATTAACATTTTGTCTTGTTTTGGATGCCCCAGAAAAATTATAGCTTACAATGCAGCGAATTTCAGATCCAAAAGGCTCATAGATTTTTGTAATCAATATCGCATTACTCTAGGACATTCAACGACTTATTATCCACAAAGAAATGGGCTAGCTAAGTCTTCTAACAAAAGTCTGGTGAACATTCTCAGAAAGACACTACAAGAAAACAAGAAATCATGGAATAATAGGTTGGTTTTTGCACTCTGAGTTAACAAAATAAGCACCAAAAGATAAATTGGTATGTCTCCATACTAGTTGGTGTATGGCACCAAGGTTGTTTTTCCCCTTTCATTAGGATTGGTTGTGGAGCCTGATTATCTTCTTGATTCAGAGGTCTTTTACTTTCAATCGTGTTTATACCCCATGAAGTATTTACACCCCAGAAGTATGTACACTCTTCCACATGGGGGAGTGTAGAGGGAGGATACCCCCTCTGTGGGTTTAGGGGGGGCTATCCACCCGATTGGGGGGTCTAGGGGCAAGCAGGCCCCCAGCGGAGGTTCGGGGGCGAAACCCCCGAAGGAAAAATTGCATTGTAAATGTATATTATAACTTCATTGTAAATCTAGAAAATTCATTATAATGTCACAGATCTAACAGTAGAAATTATGTTAGGGATTTTTTCCCTAGAAGGTAACCCTCTGTTATGAGGGAAATGTATTTCGGCTATGCATTATGGTGAGTATTGTATTCTGAGAGAGGAGACTGTGAGAGAAAGAAGAGGAAGTTACAACAGTTTTTGCTGTAAGTTGTATCCCTTCATTTGCTGGATAATAATAAAGGAAGGACCCAACAATTTCTCTGGTGGATGTAGCCCACACTGGGTGAACCACGTAAATCTATGTCTCTCTTGTATTGTGTATACTCTGTGTTTTGTTTCCGCATTTGTTTTATTTTATTGCTCCACGGTCCTGATTTTCTAACATTCCGGTCATGAAACTATTGCAGGAAACACAAGAAGAATCAAATGATGTCCAACAAAGGATAAATCAAATGATCAACCTAATGCAATCTATAGAATAAGTTTACAACAGAACTCAAGTGATCCAGGAAAATATAAAAAATATTTATGACAAGAGAACCAAAGAGGATAACTTTGAATTGGGTGATCTAGTTTTGAGATGGGACTCCAGAAATGAAGATAAAGGTAAACATGGAAAGTTCAATAGCCTGTGGAAGGGTCCTTACACCATTCAGGCCTTCAGAGGAAATAATTCTTTCCTACTTGCTAATAGTGATGGATCAGACCTACCAGGGGGACCTATAAATGGCAGGATGCTGAAGCATTACTTGCCACCTCGATAGAAAGATCACCATTCCCTTTCATTGTATATATCATTTATTTTACAAGTATTTTGTGTGTATATGCTTTTGTTTAGGTGTTTGAAGCCCATGGAGAAGGCCCTAAGACATTGAATAATGTCATCAAAATTTTCAAAATAAAGCAAGTTAGATAACAGAAGAAGCTCTAGAGGAAATTTTTTCAAGACAACAAGAAACAGGGTTCTTATCATCTCGCAAGGAGGATACCATCCCCAGGTGGAGCCACTATTATAACCCTATAATTTATAGGATCAACTGTTGATTGTAATTTTGTTCCTTTGGTGTTTTTTACTTGCAGATATTGTTGCATTCTACAAAAGAAAAAGGAAAGAAAAAAGAAAAGAAAAGAAAAGAGAAAAGAAAAGAAAAGAAATGAGAAAAATAAAAAGAGGGCATGAAAGAAAAAGAATAAATCCCCATGAATTGATAATGACTTGATCCATACAGTTTAAACATGGCCAAGCCTTTTAAATTTAAGTATTTAGGATTAGTGAATAAGCTTGGCTATACTGTCTAATCTTAGCCAAGTAAATTAGGATTAGTGAATAAATTTGACCAAACAGTCTAATCTTGGTCAAATAACCCTAGGGTAGAGTATTTTCTTAGCCCAACAGTTTAAGCTGGGCTAAAGGTGCAAAGGAGTAGGTTATGACATAGGTTAGTTAGTTTCTCTTCAATAAAATGTATAAGATGATCGATGAAAAATGCAGTATTTTGATGGTGAAATGTTTTTTTCTAACCCCATGGTGAAAAAAGAAAGGGGGGAAGTGCACAAAGCCCATAAAAAGGTCATTAAGCCTAAGTTTGGCCTCATATATTGAAACGCGCCCCAGAGATTAAAGATCGGGCCTAGATCTACGACTAAGTTGTTGGCACCCAGATCTATGGTTCTGATGAGTTTTCGAACCCCCCTAACCATTCTATTGTTAATGGTTGGGGGGGGGTCCAAAAAGATTATTAAAGTGTGCGCTCAGATCTACGATCATCCCATCAGCACACAAATGGATGGTCCACAGGAGATTTCGGACCCCCCCGACCGTTCTACCTTTAACGGTGGGGGGGGGGGGTCCAACATGATGGTTAAAGAATGCACACGAAACAACGACTGATCTAGTTTTTCTCATATCAACGGTCAGTAAGGGATCCCAAACCCTCCCAACCTTTCTACCTTTAACAGTGGGGGGGTCCGGAATGAAGCAATGTCCGACCGAGCCCCATCCCTACGTGGCATCATCTCATTGCATCTTACCTCCCTGCTCCAAACATTTATTGCCTACCATTTTTCTGACTGACCACCATCATCCAGAGATGTCACATCCCAAAACCACCCTTTGCAAGTTCCATGTCATGACCTCATCAGCATGTCCCATCCATCTAACCATTACAGGTCATATCTTTTTGTTCATCCCCCAATCACCATTCTGCATGTCAACCAGATACACACGTCATATATCTTTCACCCTTCCCTCTCATGCTCTAAAGGACCCGTTAACCATTTATTTCTAGCCACAGGCTCGTTGTTCACCTAACATGTCATTTTTCCCCCAACGGACACCCCTTCACTAAATTCCAACCTTGTTTCTGTCATTCGCATTTCACTCACACTCCTTGCCTATCAGAGACTCATTTTTATTCACCTCTGCAACATCTCATACAACCATATATTTCACCTACTAACATTTGTTTAGTGTGCATGTACTGGTGGAAAACAATGGCGCCCAGAAGTAAAAAGTTAAACGTAGAGGAAAATCCTTTCTTCCCACCTCCTGTCAATCTTGACCAGATCCCATTAGCAGACAAAGACTATTTAATTTCAGAAACCAGGTCTGAATTTGACTTTGCTGAGATACAGTTATTGTTTAAAGACACCTTCATCGATCAGAGCGATGAAATTGGGCTTTGGGAGTCAGGTTTCCCCCTATATCTTTTTCCCCAAGTCCATTATTTTCCCGAATTCGCCCTCAAATGCCAAGCGCACTACCTCCTTGTTCAGGGAGCCATATTATCTTCATATTGAGAAACCTTTTTCCTTATTACACCCGAAGCCATTGATTAGATGATGCAAGTGCCCAGAATCGAACCCCGTTCTCCTCTCACAATTGAAATATTGACCGAAATGTATCATAACCTATCTTTTCCCTAAAGAGCACAAATCTTTGAGCTATTTCTCCCACAAGATGCCCAATTTCCTAAGAATAATCCTCCCTATCATTCCTCCATATTTTCCAAAAAGGGAAACCATATCATCTCCACACTATGTTGTTTGCTTGGTATTTCTCAGACGAATGGGTGGATGAACCTATCCTAGGATTCCTGTCCATTTTCTCTGTTAAAGAGAAAGTTGCCATCCAGTTTGATTTCAGCAGTTTTTTAGCCGAAAACCTGCACGGGCAACTGGCAAATTTCTCTACATGAGGCATGTTTCGGTATTCTTCAATACTGGCCTACATATTTATGTTCTATCAGATAGACAAATTTCCCTTTCTCATGCAAAAAATGGACAAGGATGGAAAACCACAAGCAATAACTTTATGGATGTCGTTGCTCAGAAGAAACTCCACTGAATTCAGTTTCAAACAGTTCATCGATTTGTTTTATCACCTAGTAGTCTGCATGCTCAGTGGAAGACCAGAATCGAGGATAAACGAGGAGATCCAAAGAGTTCTGCACCTTTCGGATCTCGCAAAGACCGGGGACTAGTTCCTTTATCAGAATCACACCAAGATCAGAGTGTATGGGTGTGAACTAGCTCCATATAAATTGCCCAAGTATGTGCCTATTCAAATATTTGCACTAGAGTATATTCATCAGATGATAAATTCATATGACATTCGTTTTGTGTCTTTGAAGAAAAAACAACAAATGAGGATTAAAGGGAAAATAGGACCATTTATCTGCAACAGTTGAGCTACTAGGGAAGAGGCAAATAAACTATTAAAGGAAATGAAATTCAGCACCAGTTTCATTTGGCATTATGATCCAAGTGGGATCATTGCAGAGATGAGAACCAAAAATAAAAGTTCACCTTATGCTCACACCCTCAAACCAGAAATTGAAAAGTATGTGAACTAGACAGAGAAGGAGGCAAATACACTAGTAGATACTGAACATCAGGAAGTTGCTTCAGTTTATTTTTCACTGACTACCACTCCAAACAATGTTCAGACCCAATTGAAGTTGGAAAAGATATCCTCTTTTTCAAAGGATAATAGAATAAAATCCTTAGAGGAGTTGGTGCTCAAGATTGGGTATGATCCCTCAAATGTAAAAGCAGTAGAGGAGATGATAGAAAAAAATAATGCTGACATTTCATCTTTGAGAAAACCACTAAAATTGCCACCAATAGAGGATTCACAAGCTAAAGAAATAGTCGAGGAAGAAGATGAGAAAGAGGAATGGTTGAAGCTAATCATGCAACAGAATGCACAGATAAAGGAAATGGAGGCAGAATTGGAAAGGTTATTGAAAGAGAAGGAGAAATCAACCCCGATGGAAGTTATTCCATTGAGTGCAGTTCCCCTGGCAGAAGTCAGTACAACAACTGTGCCAACGAGCACTATAGTAGAAATTCCATCAGCAACTCCATTGATAGCATTGGAAAAGACTATGGAGATGGCAAAGTCCATGGAGGAGATGAATCTGCAAGGAACAGAGATCAATAGGCTGAAAATGGAGGTTGAAAGTCTCCAGGAACTCAAGTCTTCCTTCCAAACAAGATACAATGTTGAGAGACAAGCATCAGAGAAGCTTAAGCAGGAAATACAGCAGCTCCAGAAACAAACAGTGGCAGGAAAGACATTAGTAGAGGCTAAGGAAAATATCTAGACAGACATCTCCAATTCCATAAATGAGATTTGGCCCATGGTGCAAGTCATGTTTGAACAACATGATCTAGTGCTAAAGAGCAGGCAGGCCATTGATAGGATAAGAAGAGAACTGGATGAAATGCCCTTGGCAGCTAACGAGATCATCAAGCTTCTGAATTCAAAAACCAAGGAAGAGCTTGAAGAACTAAAAGTTGAAGACAGAATGGAGACTATCCTTGAAGTAAAAAGAGTGTTGAATAAAAGAGAATTAATGTTGCAGTTGGAGGAGAAGTCTCAGAACATGGACATTGGAGTTCAAATATTTTTTAACAAGGTTGAGGACTTATAGAAAAAGGGCCTTCCTAGCCTACTTGCCCTAAATGATAAATTGATGACTTTATCTGATTATAAGAAAAGGATTTCCACCATGGTCAAATACAGTTCCCATTTTTCAAGGATACAGGGCATCATCACGGGCAAAGCGTTCTTGGCGACTTTGCAGCCTGACCTCAGCATACAACACGAAATCAAGTACATTTTCCTCACCAAGCCGACTTTTTCTAAGTACACCGAGATGGATGAAATCTACCATTGGCTATTGAAAGTTACCATCCCAAGAACACAAAGATGGGATGAGCTGTGCGAATTGATTGAGTAGAGGTAAAGGTCTCGTCCAACTCACAATCCTGCGCAGTCAAGGTCATCTAAATGACTCATCAAAAATCTTCTCCAAAATCAACATAAGAGATTCAACACATCATCATCAGTTATTACATTTTTGCATCTTGTTAGCTAGTTAGTTAGACTCAGAGTCTGCCATGTCCTAATCATTAATGACAGGGTTGTTTGTAACTTTGATTATAAATATTTCAAACTTAGAAGTATTGAGGGTTGATCTTTACACCCAAGCAAGCTATAATCGCTGCAATTTGTATCAATAGGTTATTCCAGTAATACAAAGAGACATTTCAGAGGATTCCTACGTGTTAGCTGCTGGTGAAGTTTCCTCTGTCTTCGTAAAAAAAAAATCTCTCTCAGTTATCATATTGTTTTTCTAATCTAATCTTTAAAAGAAGTTAAAGCTACAGAATTTTCCATTGTGTACTCTATTCCTAATCTTTTACAGATTTAAATGTTTTCTTTCTGATCTTACAAAAAAGAAATTCTTAAATTCTTTTTTGTTCTAACTGATATCTCACCTTTTTCAGCAATACATCATTTTTATTCCTAAATAATCCAACAGTTGCACTATCTTGCCCTGTAAAATGAATCTTATAAAAACTGTCTTTGGCCTCCATCTTTTTAAAAACAGACCCTATAGCCCAATGGAAGTGTAAATGATATTCATCCATTTTATTTAAAAACAATACAAACAACTCGGTTCTATTTTTTTTTAACTAGCCTAAAATATGGAAAATCCAAACAAATCTAAAACTTACAGAGAGATCCCTCTCTGAAACTGGTAGGGCTAGCTCCCAGTTTCGAAGTGGTTGGTTAAGGGTACCTCTAATAAATGTATTCTTGCCTCACAAAAACCTCTGGGAATTTACAGAGTGATAACACCCTTCTCCTCCTTAAATTTCCATGTGTAAATGAGTAGCACCTCACCACCAATCCCTAACCCCCCTAGGTGACATCATGTCTCTAGAACTGATGTTTTTCCTCTCCTAGGAAAAACGTTTTCCATGTGAGGGATAGGATATGTTTTCCAAGTCGTCTTTGAGGCCTTCCAAGTTTGATCTCTCTCATCTGGCATGCAAACCCTTGGCATCCAAACTATGGGCTTGTAGCCCCATGGAAGACCAAGCTAGGCTTGTTCTCCCAATACTGTCCACCAACTAGGTCCTGCAAAGACAAATGAACAAACCCTCCAAGGATATTAAGTCATAAAATCATGATAAGTTAATCCAATCAATAAATAATCCATCCAAGCATGTGCATCAAAGATCACCATATCAAACAATTAACATCTCAAAGACACTATGCGACTTGTCAAGATTAAGTATGGGAGGGTTGATGAGGTGTCATATTGGGTAGATCTTTCCTTAGGTCAATGAGATCATCCAAGAGGTCCCTCTCTAATCCATGTAAGGTGTATGAGGTGGATGGGGTCAAGACTCAATGGGCATAGGGCTCATGACATACTAGGGTTGATAGTGTCTCATTCATGGGTGCCTTTGTAGAGGGTGTGTGGTACCTTTGTTTGCAATGCACTTTTTCCAAGCCCATCATTTTCCTTTTATCTTTCTTTCTTAATATTTTCTTTCATAGTAGTATAAGGAGAGATTCAAGGTCACTTCCCTGTCATGGTGACCAGGTAGTGGAAATGTCACCCACAAATACCTAATGGAAATGAGAAGGTTGGTTGATCATGATGAGACCCCCTTTCTCTCATCCATGCAACTGAGAGGCACACCCTGGTTTGGTGACCAGATGATGACAATGCCATACCACTAGATATCCATAGACATGATAGGTTAGCTCGTGATGAGACCTCCTATCCTTCAACTAACCTTTTAATCATTTTTTATTTATTGTGGGTCCCATTTATTCAAATATAAGTGTTTTATTGCTTTCTTGGGTGATCCCTGGGTGAAGCATCTCGAAGGTTTATATAATTGTTTTATATTTTACCCAACACCAACCCCTCTGGGGCTTTATCCCCTTCTTCCCATAGAATGAAGGAAAACCCCTTCTTGGGTCAATACACCCTAAAATCCCAAGAGATCGGGAAATGGAGGGAAATAATGATGGAAAATGGTAAGTATGGTCTGCAATGGTACATTGGCTCATTAGGGGATTTTCCAGTAGCAAAACCATTCCCAAAGAAGACCACTTACTAGGGCACAATGTCAACCAACAAGGTGAAGCATGGCAAAAGGAATAATGTCCAAGCACATATCATGAAATATAGAGAAATCTAAGATACAACATAATCAAATGGCTTAGGTATTGAAATGATGCTCACCATAATAATGACTTGTACCTCGTGGAGCAAGGTCCATTGCCTTCTAGAAGCCAACTAGTGTGGTGGATGTCATCTATAAACATGTGACCATCTGTGGTGGTGAGTGGATTTTCCATATATGCAAAGGCTATTGTTGGTCATGTAGTCTCTCGACACTCCATATCTACAACCTAAGGGCCTCAAGACATCATCTCCTTAGTTATCCACAAAACGGGGATAACATTTGGCTCCTACTTGGGGACATTTGCTCATCGTAGAGTACATGAGAACTGAAACATATCCTGGTATACTTGTGCTTGCAAGTAAACATCAAACTGTCAAGTGCAGGATGGCCTACTCATCCTTGTTTTCATATGATGATAATCCAAACCAACTAAGCTAGAAAAATAAAATTTTGACCTTTTTTTTTAATTCTAAACTAAGCATGAAATCAATATGCAAGTAGAGTAGAATGAAAATGAAATGCATCTAAACTAGTATGAGCAATCAAGATGCAAATGCAATGAATCAAAATGACTTACCTACTTACCTCGGGCATGGGCCCTGAAGAATTCATGTGACCTAGATGCAAGATTGGAGAAGAGACCCATCTATTGGAAATGGCATCTTTCTTACATCTAATACTATCAGATAGTAATTTTCTTTGTCAAAATTATTTATGATGATGTAAGGGCCAAGCCATGAGTTATTGTCTTTTTGTTTGTATATGGGATTTCCATTTCTTTTGTCCCACATGAGCAAAAGAGTTAATTCATTGAAATGGATGCAAAGTGTATTCTCATCGTATGGAGGCTCTGTGTGGACGGTATATTTGATGATTTATTCACTTTTCTCATCTTCCTTTTGTATAATATGAATAGATTTTGGCTCCTTACTATGGTATTGTGCAACTTTATTTTTATCTATCCATGGTAGAAACATTTCCATTGCATCTTACTGCATGAAGGGCAACTCGAATGGATCATACTCAAAAATCTGTGGAGGTATATCATGGTAGTGTTCACTGACATAGTTGTCCTCCCTCAGATTCATCACATCTGCGTCTTTTTTCTCCATGTTATGTTGGATCTCATTCGTGCCATCGCCCATGGGAATATATGCATCTGTGAGGTTTATACTAAGGAAACCTCCAACGGATGAGGACCAGGTCCTTGAAAAGAGCATCCTGCATGAATCAAGGACATCGATCACCAATATATCCATGAGGACATTGATATGTGGAAAATCTATCAAAACTAATTCAACATCTTCACATACTCCCAAGACCTTAACTCTTCTTGAATCAATACCACAAACATTTCCATAAGGTTAGGTTGTCTTTAAACCAAGTTGTTTCATTAACTTCAAATATATGACTTTTGTTGAGGCCCTTGAATTAAGCATGCAATTGTTCAAGTGGAGGCCATTCATGTCTAATGAGATATAGAAAGGTGGGTTCTTGTATTTTGGCTGATACAGATACATATTGTTTAATATGATGGGAGGATCCTCCTTCTCAGCTGGCACTTGTAATATCCTCAAAACTTCCCTTTTCATGGAAGGGATCTTACACATCTCTTTCGCTAGGATCATCATATTCAATTTTCCAAAATTGTTCGCAACATCTATATCCAACTAAATTTCATCTGTAGGAGTTGGCTCAGGGAGAAACTTACATATCGATGATGGAGGTGGTGGAGCCAACTTTTCTGCTGGTGGAACAAGAATATCAGGTTGTGACGAAGGGGATGAAGCAGTTTTTCTTCTATAGACTAGAATTTCCATCCTCCTTAATTCCTTCTTCTGATAATCTATTAGTTTATTTAAGGTCTGGATTCTCCCCTCTCTTATCCTATTCTTCTGGATTCATTGATCGGTTCTCAAGTAACCTGTTAATCGTTGAGATTGAAAATCATGAAGTTTATGTCATCAAGATAATATTCATCTTTTCAGAGGAATTCATCTTCCCTGTGGGGTTCTTGGCATGGGATACACCAAGATTCTATATCAACTGTCCCAATAGGTTTCAAAGTATCTGGGGCATTTTCCTCTTGTTGAGGTCTTGGTTTCCAATCGGTGGCATCTCTCTGTTGTCTGGTAAAATGAGGTCTGGGAACAGATTGATTTCTTTCCACTGTAGTCATATGGTTCATAAGTTGATTCTTCACTTGGACAAACTGATTATTCATTTGGTCTATTTTTTGAGTCAAGAGAGAAATCAGATGAGGAACACTGTTGTTGGAAACCTTAATCTTGATTCTATCTTGCTACAAGGATATTGGAATGTTTCTTTTTTTGAATCAAGAAGATTATCTTCAATGTTGATACTGAATTATTTAGCTTCTACCAACGATGTGGAACTTTTATCTTTAAGAATGTATCAGAACTATCCTTCATAGGAATTCATGTAAAGGAGATGAACTGATGATGTTGTGGGATGGCAATATGTTTGAATTTGATTGTACAACCTGTCAAATCTTGCAATGAATTCCTTTACCATTTCATTCTCAATTTTCTTTATTTGATTGCACTGAGTTGCAAGTGTCCCACCATCTTCTTTTCTTGACCATCTTCTTTTAAATAACATGGAAAAATAATCATAGGTCGTTATATGATTATTAGGGACTCCTTTGAACCAATAAAGAGCTTCTTCATTCATTGATGAAGCCAAAAGTTTCATGGTCACATCTTCATGATCAATACCTACATTGTCCATATCCCAACCCATGAAATAAATGTGGTCTTCGACAGTTATCACATTTTTTCCTGGGAACTTTGGTAACCACTTGTTGACATATGTTGGCATATGGTTAAGAAAACCTTGGATATTGGCCATGTTAAGGGGTTTGTATAGGTCTATTTCCCAAGGACGAGCCATTGGAGAAAGGGGAAGGGGTTTATCAAAAAGGGTTTTAACAACGGGAGGCTTGAGAGGAGTCCTTCTTTGGTAAACCTTATAAGGCTTGAACCTCCCAGGGGGAAAAGGTTTGGGGAAAGAAGGGTTCTGGGAAGGTGGAGTCACCAGATGAGCTTCAATATGAGCTCATCAAGGAGGGTGGAAAGAGAATGTCCCTTAGGTGGAGTCACTAGTTAAGATAAGGGAAAGGCTTTGGGATAGCTTACCAAAGTGTCATTAGGGTACAAAGAAGATTCAAAATCTTCCCTGAAAATGACGCCAAAATGTTATAGCGCAAGTTGTAGGTTGGGAAAATACTGACCCAACTATGGAGCAAGTGCTACAACTTGGGAATCCTACACCCAATGTCACCTCGATGTAGGTCCCACATTTCAAGGGTGGCTAAGTCACTCTAGGGAGGTGATATCTGTAACCATAGGGGGATTAAGACAGATATGGAGGGAAATGGAAATGAATCCCCTAGAGTTCAAGGATAAATGGAAAGAAAAGGTGGGGAGAGATTCCTTGTAATTCAAGTAATGTCTGCCCCAAAAGTATAGTGCTTCTCCGGATGATTGTACCTTCCCGAGACACAAGAAAAGACACTTTGCAATAGCATATGTTAGTTGGATTAGAAATTTAAGCTTGACGTCCCTAATTTGCAGAAATATATAAAAGTATATATCAACAAGAAAAAGGTACTATAATATTCTCAATAAATGATAAATATCAAGTAGAAAATGCAAGAGAAAAACTAGTAAATGACTAGCTAAACTCAAGATGAAAAACCAATACTCTTAGCATAAATGATAAGGTTGTTGTAAACACTTGTCTATTGAAAATTATATCATTCTTATGGCTGTAACATTCAATGTATTATATAAATAAAATCATCCACTGAAATCTCCTCAAACTTTGCCAAAAATTGCATTGGGACAAGGAGAGTAAGTGTGCAAACTTTGAGCAAAAACCAATGGTTGATAAGAGAGGTATTAGAGCAAGTAAGTTAGGGTTTCTGCAGTCCTAATGGATGAAGATGAAAATTTGTAACATAATAAATAAGTATCCCCTAGATGGGGACACCCTAGTGGCTGTGAGGTGCCCAAGGCACAAGGAAAACAATCCACTTTGCAACAAGTAAAAATGACCGAAAATCACGTTTCCCAATGCAATATTTTATTTCTCCAGTGGAACAAATCAATGAATAGTGCCTTTAATATTGGGTTAATGGAGTCACAAGGAACTTAGAGAAGCGACCTCCTTGGGGGTGCAAGCCAATTTACTCCCCAAGGCAAGTTTCTCTAAGCTAGGGTTTGAGCTAAGAGGGTGTATGCCCTTATACTTCTCTTAGAAAACCCTTGCAGTTAATGAGATGAAGCAATAAAATGATGAAGGCTATGGTAGGTGTGTATGCCCTTATACTTCCCACCTAGATCCTATCATAACAATACTTTAACTTGAAAAAAATGATAGTATAATAGTAGAAAACCATACCAAGATCAAGAGAAATACCAAGATAAATCACCACAAGAGCTAGAAATCATGATCCAAAGATAGTGTCGGGCCTCCTCCATCAACCATTCATAAAATAGCCATAAAAAAAGTGAAAAAGAGATAAAAGAGATAAGGAGTCCAAAAATTTCAGACCAAGTCTCTCACAATTGGGAGAGTTACGATTAAAATGAGATATTATGATCTCTATTTATACAAAATTTAGCTAACATAGCTTGTCCACAAATTAAGGAGTAAAACACAAGATTAGGGGTCAACATCCCTAATATTCCCCCCTTAAAAAAATAATATTAAACAATTCACTTAAAATTTCATTTTTTTCACAAATTAAACCATAATTTAGGAGGACGTCACCCCTTTAGGGGGCATTTTTCCACATTGAGGAAGTCATTGGTGTTGGAGAAGCATGGATGGGCCTCCAAAGGCCATGTGTCAATCATCTAGGAACTCATACATCGTGAATACCCTTCTCCTCCTCAAATTTCCATGTGTAAATGAGTGATACCTCACCACCAAGCCCTAACCCCCCTAGGTGATGTCATGTCTCTAGAAGTGACATTTTGCCTCTCCTAGGAAAAAAATTTGGAAATTGGGGGATAGAATATGTTGTATAAGTCATATTTTAGGCCTTCCAAGTTTTATCTCTCTCATCTCGCATGTGCACCCCTGACATCCAACCTATGGGCTTGTTCTCCCAAGCTAGGCTTGTTCTCCCAAAATTGTCCACCAACTAGGTCCTGCAAAGAAAAATGAACATGCCCTCCAATGATCTCAAGTCATAAAATCATGATAATTTAATCCAATCAATAAATAATCCATCTAATCATGTGCATAAAATATCACCATATCAAACAATTAATAGCTCAAAGACACAATGTGACTTGTCAAGCTTAAGTATGGGAGGGTTGACGAGGTGTTCTATTGGGTAGCTATTGCCCTAGGTCAAGGAGATCCTCGAAGAGGTCCCTCTCTAAGCCATGTAAATTGTATGAGGTGGGTGGGGTCAAGACTCAATGGGTATATGACGCATGACATAATAGGGGTCATAGTGTCACATTCATGGGTTCCTTTGTAGAGGGTGTGTGGTACCTTCGATCGCAATGAAATTTTTCCAAGCCCATCATTTTCCTTTTATCTTTCTTTCTTTATATTTTCTTTCATAATAGCGTAAGGATATATTGAAGGTCAATTCCCTGTTGTGGTGACCAGGTGGTGGAAATGTCACCCACAAATACCTAATGGAAATGAGAAGGTTGTCTCATGATGAGACCCCATTTATCTCAGCCATGCAAATGAGAGTCACTGCCTTGGTTTGGTGACCAGATGATGACAATGTCATACCACTAGATATCCATGGATGTGATAGTTCGGCTCGTGATGAGACCTCCTATCCTTCAACTAACCTTTTAAGGTTTTTTATTTTATTGTGGATCCCCTTTATCCAAAGATAAGTGTTTTATTTCTTTCTTGGGTGATCCCTAGGTGAAGCATATGGAAGGTTTATATAATGATTTTATCTTTTACCCAACATCAACCCCTCTGGGAATTTAGCCCCTTCTTCCCATAGAATGAGGGAAAACCCCTTCTTGGGTCAATACAACCTAAAATCCCAAGAGATAATGAAATGGAGGGGAATAATGATGGAAAATGGTAAGTATGGTAGGCAATGGTATGATGGCTCATTAAGGGATTTCATGACAACAAACCCATTCCCAAAGAAGGCTACTTACTAGGGAACAATGTCAACCACCAAGGTGAAGTAGGGAAAAAGGCATAATGTCCAAACACATATCATGAAATCTAAATAAATATAAGATACAACATAATCAAATGGCTTAGGTATTGAAATTATGCTCACCATAATACTGACTGGTACATCATGGAGCGAGGCCCACTGCCTTCCAAAAGCCAACTGATGTGGTGGATGCCATATATAATCTTGTGACCATCTGTGGTGGTGAGTGGGTTTTCCATCTATGAAAACGGTATTGTTGGTCATGCAGTCTCTTTGCACTCCATATCCACAACCTGAGGGCCTCGAGACATGATGTCCTTAGTTATCCACAAAATGGGGATAACAATTCCAATTGTAAATATGCTTTGTCATATATCTGTCTAGACCTGCCATTGATCTCATAAATCCATCTTTGTCCATATGACGTAAGTTTTCCATAACTCTTCTACTCAATTGTCCACAATGTTGACCCATTTTTCGCTCTACTATTATGAAGGCTTCTTTGTTGTAACTTGTCATCACATATTCATGTTTATCAAACTGAATCATATATGTACATTGATCTATAATACCTCCTTGAACCTATAATGAATATGTCATTTCTTGGATAGTGTGTCAATAATATTCCCCTGATATCTGCATGGGAACACTACTTCTCAATCAATCAATCTATCATTTTGTACTTCTGCTATCTGACTACCCTAAATTTGTCTCTATAAACACTTGAAATTTCTCGAAGGATGGTTCTATGATATGTAGTAGCTACTGCATAGACTCCCCTTATTCAACATTCATATTTATTGGGATTATCCAAGACAGGTGGCTCAAAACAATGGAGGAATCCTCCCTGATGTGGAGTAATATTCCTCTTTGTCTATAGAATCTGTATCTCTCTAAACTATGACTTCTTCCTTTTTTCCTGTGGATTCATTATGATCTTGCACTACAATTCTTGAGATTACAATCTCTTGGGATTTTTCTTTAATCACCTGCTCTTCTTTTCTTTCTCGCACTACTACAAATCCTACGATTTCTAGGAACTATTCTTTATTCACCTTTTCTTCTTGTCTTTCTTTTCTTCTCTAAACATTCATGTATCTGACATCGGTGTTTTCTTTCATGGTGGTATTTATCATGATTCTACAATTCTAAGTTATGTGACCATAATTGTGGCATTTGTAACTTTCAATGTTGTGGGGAGCCACATAGGTATTTATTGTCTGAACATTTTTTCCATATGCTATGCAATCTACATCCTTATTTCCAAAGTTAGTACTAATAAAACAATGACTGTAAAATAAATTTACATACCTGGGAGTGAATGATCTTCTTTGTGGTGCAATCCTTTTGAATTCATGACTCGTTTGATCAAGATATTCTCTTCTACTGATTCCGTCATCATGATTGAAGCTTCTTTGTTGCTTGAATGTGGAAGGTCTTATTGAAGATGTATCTCTATTATACTCATTCTTATTTAACTCTCGTTGACCATGATTCTTTCCTTTGAGTATTTCTGCATAACTCTTACCCTTTTCTTCATTATTCCTTTCTGGAAACCTAGAGTGCTTCTCTTCAACTTGATTTATTGATGATCTGGATGTTTATCTCTCTTCAACATTCTTTCTTAGCTTGACGATTTTAACTCTCAATGTGAAAACTTATTCTTCAAGATTTTGAACCTCTTCTTCATTCTTCATCATCTAAATATTAATGAATTCTTCTTGTTAGATTACTGAGAGGGGGGATGAATTAGTAATAGCGTAATTATAATCCTATTTCTTCAAATGTTATATTGATGTAGAATTATTATCCAATAATGAGCAGTAAGAAATAAACAATCACACACATACACAGTACAACAATGTTTTACGTGGAAACCCAAATCAAGAAAAAACCATGGAATTTTTTTTATTATATGTCTTGAAGAATTACATTCATTGGAAGCACCAACTTCCTTTGTTTTCTAGCTACAACTGGAAGGAGGCTCCAACCCCCTAGTTTCTCAAGCTACAACCTGAGGGAATCTCCAACTCCCCAATTCTCTAGCTACAACCAAAAGGAGGCTACAACCCCCTATGTTCTCTAGCTACAACCGGAAGGTGGCTACAACCACCTATCCTTGCCCTGTCCTACCACCCTAAAGTAGAAGTAGAATGATGGAACCACTGTCACACTATCGCTATGAGATATATCGATGTAAACCTATACCAATAAATCTGAACCATGCATCAAACATGCATCAACCTGTACCTCAACCTGTAATTAACCTATACCATAAACAAGTGCATCAACCATGCACCAACCTGTACCAAAACACTTGTACCATAAACAAGCACATCAACCATGCACCAACCTGTACCAAACAACCTGTAATCAACCTGTACCATAAAAAGTGCATCCAAACATGTACCAAGTATGTACCAATCATATGTCAACTACTCATCAACTATGACTCATCAATATGTACCAACATCATCAACTATACACCTCATGTATGTGCAAACTCATCAACTACTTGTCTCAACCATGTACTCAACATGTACCTCAACCAAAATCCCTCATCAACTTTATAATCCAAATGTGATTTGTATATATGTAATAGAACTGGTGTATATGATCACATTCCTGCAAACCTTCCTTAACTTTAACAACAAGAGACTAGCATTTTCATCAAACTTTTCTTTAGTCTCAGATGCCTAGTTTTGGATTAGTCAACAACCCTAACTTGAAGTAATCATAACTTTGAACCTGTAATGTATAAAGATCTAAAACTGATATACAATATTTTTCATTTTGTTTTATGCAATTCCTCCAGGTGTCACGACTTGGAACCTCTCAGAAAAGGAGTTATAGCAAAAATGACATACCTTGTTGAATTCTGTCTTATTCTAGAGAGCGAACTTGTAGAGAGTGCCCCTCACTAAATATTCATTGAATTGATATGAAACTATTACAAAACATACTATAGACTATACCCTAATCCAAACATTTGGTCTCACTAAATTTGGATCTGTTATGACGAATATATGACGTTTTTACCCAAAACACATGTTTTTGACTAGTTTCGGGACTAGCCACAAACCCTATTTTCCATGGAGTGTAACTCCCAAAATACAACGACCCAAAAGATGAATTTTTTACCATAGATACTTGGGTATGTTGTCTCAATGGCATAGAAATTTCACGGTCTGAATCATTATAGAAAAAAAGTGATAGCGAAAATGGTGAGATGACCTATAAATAACATACCTTAGAAAGCACCATCAAAAGAATTATCCTTCCCTGCATTTCGGCCTTCTTTTATTCACCTTCCCTCATAAATTCGGTTTGTATATCCTTGGTTACCTCAGACACCTATATATATTCAATATTCTCAAGTGTTATTAAAATGAGAGAGCCTTGCCTCTTATTTATACTCTCCAAATAGCTTCCTTAAAAACATCTTCTAGGTCACTTGGCCCACTTTCCTTATTTTAGGGTTAAAACACTTCTAATTTCTCCATTAAATTTATTATTGAAATAATTTATTTTGTATTCACTTTGAATTATAATACACTCATCACTTTGATTTATTATTTACCTTCTAAAATCTCTTAAACCACTTTGACTACTTTGACCTTTTGGGGCTTCTAGATGACATATGAGGGTCCTCCAACTTCGTAAGGCCATAACTCTCTAACCGTGAGGAGTTATGTGATGTTATTCATACCACCAGAAATTGCATGGCAAGAACTATACATCTAGTATAGTTTCCCTAAAAAATTCACTATCCTTCATCTCATTATTCCACAATTAAGCATGGGTTCTCTTACTCTGCAAAGCGTCTTCCCGTGAGGGCTTTCACCATAAGGGGACCACTTTGGAGTTCATCCATATTTACTTCTTATCAACCATGACAAAAAAATAATGAGTCATATTTACATCAAACAATCTTGGGTCCATTACCCAAAGCTTTGTGCTACGGGGCTTTCTTCAAGGGTTGACATCAATGACAACCAAACTTAATCAACAATCTCCCCCTTTGGCATTGATGGAAACACTCTTATGAAATACTCCAATCATATCACTCATGCCCCCCTTGGAACCATGCCTCTATCCTCTGCATCTGATAAATCTCTCCCCCTTTGTCATCAATGGCAAAGGTATCTCTCCATCCGGGGATGCTCCCCCTGACTGAACTGTCCTCTTATGGTGCTTCCTCATGTACATCTAAGACATATAGGATAAGCATTCAAAAAGAATTCATTTTGGAGTATAAATAAATCCCAATCTTTGGCAAAGATATTCAAAGGATTTATGTGGAAGTGGTTCTTTTCTGCAACCTATTCCCGTAGAAAGTGATACTTGATTGGAATGTTCTTCGTATTGGAGTGCATCACCGGGTTTTTTGAGATATTGATGGCACTTGTATTATCAAAATATATTGGAATGAGCTCATCATACTCAACCTATATATTTTTCAAAGTTTGTTTCATCCAAAGAACCTGTGTACAACATGTCTCTATTGCAATATACTCTACCTCGGCTGTAGATAGAGATACTGATGATTGTTTCTTTCTTATCCATGATACGAAACACTCACCCAAGTAGAAAGTTGTTCCACTGGTGCTTCGTTGGTCATCAATACAATCTGCCCAATTTTCATCTGTGTAGGCAATAAGTGATATATCTTTTCCTTTTGGATACCATAATCCAAACGCTTATGTTCCTTTGAGATATCTGAAGATCCTATTTACTGCTAATACATGTGATTTCTTTGGTGCTTCTTGAAATTGTGCACCTATCCAACTGCTTGCATTATATCTGGTCTAGATGTTGTCACATATAGTAGGTTGCCAATCATTGACCTATATTGCCTCTGATCGGTAGACTTCGAATCATCATCTTTGCTCAACTTACAACTGGTTTGCATGGGAGTGATAACTGGTTTGAAATATTCCATTTCAAACCTCTTTATCATTTCTATGATATACTTGGTTTGATAAATAAAAATTCCTTGGTTGCTTTGACGTATCTGAAGTCCTATAAAGAAGGATAGTTCTCCAAGTAACAACATTTCAAATTCATGTTGCATGTGTTTTGCAAATTTTTGGCTTAATCTATCATCATCACTACCAAAAATAATATCATCAACATAAACTTCAATTAATAAAATATTACCTTGACTTACCTTGATGTAGAGGTTTATGTTTCCACTTCCTTTTCTAAACCCTGCCTGCTGCAGATACTTATCCAGACTAGAGTACCATGCTCTAAGAGCCTTTTTTAGACCATACAAGGCCTTCTTTAATTTACACACATAGTATGTGTTCTCTGACAACTGAAATCCTTTTGGTTGTTCAATGTAGACTTCTTCTTCAAGTTCCCCATTCAGAAAAATTGGTTTTATGTCCATCTGATATACTTTAACATTTTTGGAGCATGCATAAGCTAAAAGAAAATAGATTGCTTCCATTCTGGCAACTGAGGCAAATGTCTCTTCAAAATCGATTCCTTCAATCTGTGCATATCCTTTACATACCAATCTAACTTTGTTCCTTGTAACCTGTCATTCAATTTATTCCTGAAAACCCATTTCATGCCGATCACATTCTTATTCTTTGGTCTTGGAACCAATTCCAAAGTGTCATTTTTCTCTATTTGATCCAATTCTTCATCTATGGACTTATTTCAAAATTCATCCTTGTTGTCTTCTTCAAAACAATTTGGTTCAATTGTAGATAAGAGTGCTAGATGTGTTTGTTCTGGTGAACGGGTTTTTCTTCTAGTCTCAACTCCTGCATCTTTGTTTCCAATAATCTGATCTGAAGGATGATTCTTCTATACTCATTTGCTAGGTGTCTTTGGAGATACTTGTTGAAATTTCTCTTCTGATTCTATCAGATTCTTGTCATCTTCATCTTCCTCTTCTACTTCTTTTTCATCTTCTTCTTCAAAAATTTGTTCCATTGATTTGTTTTCTTATTCGTTTGATTTTGGTCTGCATGTTTCATCAATTGTTATGTTGATGCTTTCCACAACTTTGTTTAATCTTAGATTGTAACACTTGTATGCTTTCCTTGTATTTGAGTAACCAACAAGTATTCCTTTGTCCACACGAAATTTAAACTTTCCCATTCTACCATCTTCTCTTTTGATGTAGCATTTGCTTCCAAAAACTCTGAAGTGATTCACATTTGTTGGTCTTCATTTCCATAGCTCGTAGGGAGTTTTATCAGTGTTGTTTTTGAGAATTACTCTGTTTTGAATGTGAACTGTTGTATGCACTTCCTGTGTCCAAAAAATATCTATTAAATTTGAAGCCATTATCATTGTTCGAGCCATTTCTTTTACTGTCGTGTTCTTTCTTTCAACAACTCCATTCTATTGATGTGTCCTAGCGATGGAGAATTGTCTTTTTATTCCATGATTGCTGCAGTAGTCCATAAATTCCTTTTAGGTGAATTCTCCTCCATTATCTGATCTTAAGCATTTGATTCTTGAATCCATCTCATTTTCAACCATTTCCTTGTAGATCTTGAAGTTTTCAAAAGCTTCTAACTTGTTCTTGAGAAAGAAAACTCCAGTCATTCTTGTATAATCATCAACTAATAACATAAAGTATCTTTCACCTTTTAAGCCTTTTGTTGTAGTTGGTCCAACTAGATCAATATGCACAATTTCCAGTGGTTTTGTTGTTGAATATTCCTTTGATTTGAACCTGGTCTTTGTTTGCTTTCCTTGTTGGCAATGCTTGCATAAAGTGTTGGTTGGTTTCGTGATCTGGGGCATTTCTCTGACTACTTCTCTTTTGTTGACTTTGACAAGTTTATCAAAATGAATGTGGCACGTTCTTCTATGCCATAGACAACTTTCATCTTCCTTTCCTAGACAACACTTTTCATTTCCAATTTCGCTTAACACATATATGTTTCTTGAAGTTCTTGCAGTTGTAGCAACTAATTTCCCTGGACCTTCTTTTCTTATCTCATATTTTTGTGAATCGAAAGTAACTTTATGACCTTGGTCACACATTTGACTCACACTTAAAAGATTATGTTTCATATCTTCTACTAGTAGAACATTTTCTGCCTTTTCATTCTTGTTCCCAATTCAAACTTTGCCTTTTCCAATGATTTTGGTTGAATCATCATTTCCGAAGGAGAGTGATTCATCTCTTTCCTTTCGTAATGTAAGAAACTTGTCTCTATCACCTTTCATGTGTTTTGAACATCCATTGTCAACATACCAACCATGTTTCTTTTGTTTAGCTTGTAGAGCGACTGTGCATTATTCATTGCTATACTGATCTTGCTTTCTTATCCATGTCATTTTCTGAGGTTCTTGTTTGTGACTCTGTTGAGGTTCTTTAGGAGGGACTATCATTCTGCAATTTTTGGCCATGTGTCCAAAATTGTTACATTT
>ML782516.1:1005102-1066005 GCA_009831015.1 Picea engelmannii
CCCCTTTGTGTATGGCTCTCAAAGTAGTTATTGTTCCTGTTGTTAGCTCTGCAATTTACAGCTTTATGTCCAAAATTATTACATGCATAACATAAACCAAAAAATATAGTTTGATACCTAGTAGTTGAAGATCTTCTGAAAGGAGGTGCTCTTGTGAATCCTTCTTCTTCTTGAGGCATGTCTATTTGTTGTTGATTCTGAAATCTAAATCTTCTCGGTGGAGGAGTGTCTCTGTAATCTTCCTTGTATATCTTTTTATCCCCTTTGATTTTTTCCGCATAGCTTTTTGGATTTGTTTCTTGCTCTGTTGTTTTGAAGATTGATCCCTTTTCTGTCTGATTGTATCCAAGTCTAGACTTGTCAAGATGAGATTTTTTACTGTTGATAATGTCATCCAGAACTTTTGAGCTATTCTGCATATTTTTCTTTTGAATATCCTTTCTTAGTGTGACAATCTTTACTTCCAGGTTTCTAATGATCCTGTCCTTTCCTTCTAGTTGTTCTTTGAGTGCTTCTTCAATTCTTTTATCTTCTTCTATTTTAACCTTCAATTTTGTGATCATTTGTTCTAGTTCTTGAGTGTCTTTTTTCTTATCTAGTTCTTCTTGTAGTTTCCTGTTTTTCTTCTTTTCTCTTATGATAACTTCTATGGCAATCATTAATTCTTCTCGGAAGTCAATTTTTGCCCCTTAAATTTCTTCTTCATATGCTTGTTCATATTCTTCTTCTGAGTCTTCTTTATCAAATTCTTCTACTTCCATGAATATAACTCTCCATGTTTCACTGTCATTGACTTCATCTTCATCTAATGATGAGATGTCTTCTTTGGTGAAAAATATTTTCTTGAAAACTTTCTTTGTAGTTCTTTTACCTTTATATGTTTGTCTTCCTTTTGAGTAACCTTCACCATTTCTCTTTTTCTTATCAGGACATTTGTTTGAAAAATGACCAATACCATCACAATTAAAACAAATTAAAGGAAGCTTACCTCTATACCTACCATTGGTTCCCTTGTTCAGTATTTTGACGAAGTTGGCCACTTCTTCATCATCTTCCAAGACGTCGCTATCCTGCTATATTCTTCTTATTCCTTTTTCTTTTTCTTTGATCTTTTGGATGCTTTGAAGGCTACTTATTTTACATCTATATTTTCCTGTTCAGTTCTCATCTCATATGCTGTGAAGATTCCATGCAGTTCGTCCATGCTTATTGAGTTTAGATCTGATCTTTCTTCTAGTGCTGATATCTTAGGGTTGAATCTCATAGGAAGAGATCTTAGTACCTTTTGAACAATTACATATTCTTCAATTTCTTTTCCCAATCCTATGATTGCATTCATTGTTTCATCGACTTGTAAGAAGTAGACTGTGATATATTCATCTTCCTTCATTTTTAGTTGTTCGAACTGACCTCTATAAGTTTGAAGCTTTGTTGCTTTGAATTTTGAATCTCCTTCATAAATATTTCGAAGCTTGTCCCAAATATCTTTAGAAGCTTTACAATGTGCAACTTTGGTAAATACCATATCACTGAGACCATTCAAAAGTGTTTTTTTGGCTTTGGAATTATTATCACTGAGTTTCACTGCTTTGTCATTTGTTGGTGGAACTATTGGTGCTATGTATCCATCTGCAATTGATTGCCAAACTTGAAATCTCTGTGCCTGTATATATGTCTTCATCCTTATGCTCCAAAAAACATACTTTTGTCCATCAAACTGTGGTATTCCATTTTTATACGAATTGGTACTCTCCATGATCTACATTTCAGTGGTTAAACTGATTTCTAAAGGAAATTTCTCTGATACCAATTGTTGGATTACTGAGAGGGGGGATTAATCGGTAATAGCATAATTATAATCATCTTTCTTCAAATGTTATATCAATGTAGAATTATTATCCAATAATGAGCAGTAAGAAATAAACAATCACACACATACACAGTACACCAGTGTTTTATGTGGAAACCCAAATCAAGAGAAAATCATGGAATGATTTTTCTTATATGTCTTGAAGAATTACATTCATTGGAAGCACCAAATTCCTTTGTTTTCTAGCTGCAACTGGAAGGAGGCTCCAACCCCCTAGTTTCTCAGGCTACAACCTGAGGGAAGCTCCAACTCCCCAATTCTCTGACTACAACCAGAAGGCGGCTACAACCCCCTATATTCTTCGGCTACAACCAGAAGGTGGCTACAACGACCTATCCTTGCCCCGTCCTGCCACCCTAAAGTAGAAGTAGAATGATGGAACCATCATCACACTATCACTGTGAGATATACCGTTGTAAACCTGTACCAATAAATATGAACCATGCATCAACCTGTAATCAACCTGTACCATAAACAAGTGCATCAACCATGCACCAACCTGTACCAAACAACCTGTAATCAACCTATACCATAAACAAGTGCATCAACCATGCACCAATATGTAACATACAACCTGTAATCAACCTGTACCATAAAAAAGTGCATCTAAACATGTAACAAGTATGTACCAATCATGTTTCAACTAATCATCAACTATGACTCATCAATATGTACCAACATCATCAACTATACACCTCATGTATGTGCCAACTCATCAACTACTTGTCTCAACCATGTGCTCAAGATGTACCTCAACCAAAAGCCCTCATCAATTTCATCATCCAAATCTAATTTGTATCTCTATAATATAATTGGTGTATATGATCACATTCCTACAAATATTCCTTAACTTTAACAACAAGAGACTAGCATTTTCATCAAACGTTTCTTTAGTCTCACATGCCTAGTTTTGGATTAGTCAACAACCCTAACTTGAAGTAATCATAATTTTAAACCTATAATGTATAAATATCTAAAACTAATATACAATGTTCTTTAGTGTGTTTTATGCAATTCCTCCAGGTTTCACTACTTAGAACCTCTCAAAAAATGAGTTATAGAAAAAATGGCATACCTTGTTGAATTCTGTCCTATTCTAGAGAGCGACGTTGTAGAGTGTTCCTCGCATGAAATTTTCATTGAATTGATCTGAAACTGTTACAAAACATATTAAATAATTTACCCTAACCAACACATTTTGTATCACTAAATTTGGATCTGTTATGAATAAGTTATGATTTTTTTACCCAAAACACTTGTTTTTGACTAGTTTCACGACTAGCCACAAATCCTATTTTCCACGGAGTGTAAATCCTAAAATACAACGACCCACAAGATGGATTTTTTACCACAAATACCTGGGTATGTTTTCTCAATGGACTATCAATTTTACGGTCTGAATCATTATAGAAAAACAATTATAGTGAAAATGGTGAGATGACCTGTAAATAACATACCTTAGAAAGCACCATCAAAAGAATTTATCCTTCCTTGCATTTCGGCCTTATTTTCTTCACCTTCCCTCAGAAATTAGGCTTCGATATCTTTGGTTACCTCTGACACCTATAGATATTCAATATGCTCAAGTGTGATTAAAATGAGAGAGTCTTTCCTCGTATTTATACTCTCCAAATAGCTTCCTTAAAAACATCTTCTAGGTCACTTGGCCCACTTTCCTTATTTTAGGGTTAATCCACTTCTAATTTATCCATTAAATTTATTATTGAAATAATTTATTTTTTATTCACTTTGAATTATAATACATTCATCACTTCACTTTATTATTTACCTTTTAAAATCTCTTAAACCACTTTGACTACTTTAACCTTTTGGGGCTTTTAGATGACATATGAGGGTCCTCCAACTTCATAAGGCCATAATTCTCTAACTGTGAGGATTTATGTGGCATTATTCATACCATCGGAAATGGCATGGCAAGAACTATCCATCTAGGATAGTTTCCCTGAAAAATTCACTGTCCTTCATCTCATTATTCCACAATTAAGTATGGATTCTCTTACTCCGCAAAGCATCTTCTCGTGAGGGATTTCACCATAAGGGGACCACTTTGGAGTTCATCCATATTTACTTCTTATCAACCATGAAAAAACAATAATGATTCATATTTACATCAAACAATATTGGGTCCATTACCCAAACCTTTGTGCTACAGGTCTTTCTTCAAGGGTTGACATCAATGATAACCAACCTTAATCAACACTTCTATTATGTTTTCTTCTTCAAGTTGGATCTTCAAGGAGATGATTTATTTTTCAAGTGTTCTTTCTTGTTGAATAAATTTTTCTTCAAGCTGGTTTAAATCCTCAGATATTTCCTTAATATGATTTGCCAAAATCTTCTCTCTCTTCTCTGCTTCCTTTCTTTGTGCTACTATTTCGGCTTTCAAGCACTGCTTCTCTTCCATTCGACTTTTGTATGTTTCTTCAATCCTTCTAGATTCTTTCAGCTGAGATTTTAGATTCACGATGACCGTGTTAGGAAATGAGATGCACTTCCACTCTAAACCTATAAGAAGAGAGGAATAAAGATATAATCAAGAAAGTAAATGACAAAGAAAAAACATAGTACATAGAGATTTTACCTTGGAAACCCTAAACTGGGAAAACCAACATTCCTTGAGTGTTCTTCCCTCTTGTTGTCTTATTTATTCAGAATAAAAGGTTACATGTATAAACATAGTCCACACCTAAGACACAATCAACATCATAGCCTATTTCTTACACAAGAACAACCCTATAGCCAATTCATCTTACATCTACATGACCAACAACGTCTACAATTTCATCTAAAGTTTACATCATTCAAGATTATGAAGATTAGCCTTTATAGCATTACAACACTCCTTCTTTATAGTATTTATAGTAGGAAAACCCTAAAGAAAATTCACCCTAAAATGGTTAAATATCCGCACAAATCATTGGCTACAAATCCAGCGAATCTTAGGATTTTGTTACAATCGACTACCAAGTCGTATTACCATCGACTACCAATTGCCCTCCATTCGGTATTCAGTCGGTTTCCACATGCTCGCATATCAACCTCTTTTCAGTTGACCTATTTGACTTGTTGTCGATGTCTTTACCATGTTGAACCACCTCAACCTTCGACTTGCTTTCGATCCACATCAAATTTCAATTTTAGTCAATCCACATCGAATTGAATTTCATTGCAAAGAATATAAAGACCCAACATTCTCCCACTTGTTTTCTTCTTTGTTGAAACCAGGATACCTCTAAAATTTCATTCATAGACCTAGGGAAAAAATGTTCGTTTCCTCTCTACACCAAGAGAACCTCACAACACTTACAAAATTGGTCAATGAGTCTGCTATGTTTTCCAATGTGCCTACTTTCTCCAGCAACACCTTGTTGATTTCCACCATGTCTCTCACGAAATGGTATTGTAAATCAATGTGCTTAGTCTTAGAATGATAAGTAGGGTTCTTTGCCAAAAATATTGTGCTTTGACTATTGCAACTTATCTTCATATCTCTCCACTCAAACTCAATTCTTGAACATAACCTTTTTAGCCATATTGCTTCTTTGTTTCCATGAGTGGCTTCCATGTATTCAACTTCTGTTGTTGACAAGGATATGACCGCATGTTGCTTACTCATCCAGTTGATTTCTCCACTGAACATTTTGAAGACATATCCACTGGTTGACCTTGTTCAATCCATATCTCCATCCCATTTGACATCGACAAAGCCATGTACATTTAATTCATTATCACCTCTGTTAACTCTAGAAGTTGTTCTTAGATTGCTTTAAGAACAAGCCTAATACTCATCAGGATTTGAAAAATTAAATCAATTTAAAAGGGTCATTTGTATTGGTTTTATGCTTGAGTGGATCAGCTATAATGAGCAAAAAATGGAGAGGGAAGAAAAATGCATATTCGTAGGCTACACCATTGGGCAAGGGAGTCATAAGCATTATGTTGACTGAAGGCAATCAAGCTGCCTATCATATAAATATATTGTATGATGATGAATGAAAGAAAGAAGGGTCAACATATAAGTGAACAAATCATCCTCACACCCTACTCAACTGATAACATCCACTGGTCTTAATGTTCACTGATTGGAAATCATTTCCAACAATGAATGTGAATGCTTAAATATAGCATGTAATAAAATTCTGCAACAAATCCTTTACCATAGAACTCTCATACATGATACTGCTAATAAAACCTACATTAACAGTAATCATATTCAAGAAATATGAGAATATATATGAACAACAAAGTAATAACTATCTGATATGGTAGATCTCATGAGTCTTCAATGGCAGAAATATTTACAAAACTTGCCCTCGGGCTTACAAGTGAGCACACACAGGGAAATTGTATTACCCCAAATCTCTCCAGCCTCTCTTGGGTCATGTACTGAACCATTTCCTTATAAAAATACCCTCCATATATATTTAATTCTCTCTCTATACTATAATAAGGTCAAAACCAAGGTGCTACATAGGATCCTCCTAAATTTTAGGAGTTTGTTACAAAAGATTCCAACAAAAACATAACAAATTCCTATTTTTTGGGATCTTGTCTATCATGATAAATTCCTTTTGAAACAGGTCATGTTGCTTGATATGGTGATGGACCACATGTCCCTCATGTCCAAATAAATCCTAGGAAACCATTCTAACCTTCCCTGATAGTTGGCAGCCCCCCCATAGCTTGGATTTGTCAAACTACTAGAGTTTGCAGGGTTATATAGTAAAGGATTTGTTGTGTTCTTTTGTGAAGCATATTTCATCATAGAACTTTTCTTTCTTGATTGGGAGGATCCTGGTTGATGAATTTTTCCACTTATGAATGCATCACTGGTGTTGGATGCAAGGTTGATCTATTCATTTTTATTCTTTCCTCTACATTCTTCTTTTCATTTTCAAGTTTATGTGCTAATCAGAGGTTATATTGGCCTTATTTGTTGGAGTATTGTTTATGGGAACTTGTGTTATTGGAATTAAATCACATCATATCAATTTTGATCCACTTGAGTTAAAATCATCTATCTTTTAAACCTATAATATTTTGATGGGTATTAGGCTTACACCTACAGAGATGTAGGGGTAGCTTATCTATTTATTTGTAAGCCTAAGGGGATGTGATGTAGGAATTTCTACCATTATATATTTATGAAAGTTGTTTATCATAATTTGTGTTCTTTATTATCATTTTACCTTGTCATATTGCTATAATGAAATTGCAGGCATTGAAGATCAATGGTTTTTCATGGGCAGGAGATTCATGAGCTACAAATGATTTGTAGTAATTGCCTCATTTTATGATATTTGTTCTAGTAATATTTTAGTTCATTTTTGCAGAGAGGATCTCTGCTTGATGATATTATTATTTTTTTTATATTCCTTATACCTCCATCCATCAATTATATCCCTTTTGGTTTGGTAGGTAGCTTGAGTTCCTTTGATCTGTAGGATGTGTTGACTCCATGCCCAATGGAATGACTTTGCAAACAATATGCTACCCTCCTTGTTATTCCTTGCTAATCCACCCGAGTTTAAACTTGATTTAATAACTTATATCTAAATGGGTACTGGTCTCACTCTTTCTGCAGTCTAGAGAGACTTCTAGTGCTAACGTTTTTGGTGTCGTTGTCGAGGAGGAAGTTGAATATCTTCCTTGGGTTGTACGACAAGATTACTACTAGTTCTTGATGGTGAGCAAGGATTAGTGATAGAACAAATTGCATACTATTTCATCTGGTGACTCCACTCCCTAAAGAAATAATCTATTGGTGACTTCACTGATTTAGGATGACAAAGTCCATGGAGGTTATCTTGGCACATAGGTTTTCACCTCTCAATTTTTCAGTTGTCCCTGGTTTTCCAAATATAGTGCCTCCACCGTCAGAATGGATGGATTACCTTACTACTTTCAAAGAAGACAAGGGGGGAAATACTACTCAACATCTCATTACATTTCATCAATGCATGGATCAACTAAACATACATCATGAGGATGTGTTGATGAAAATGTTCATGCACTCTTTAAAAGGTGATGCACGAGAATGGTACTTTTCTCTTCCTGCTTTCAACATATGTTCCTTGAGATATTTCCATGTTGCATTCAAAAAACACTGTAAAAGGTACTTTCCACATGAAATTATTCTTGAATGTTTCGGTGAAAAATCTAAATCTCGAGCTCAAAGGACAATAGATTTTTCCTCTTATAATGAACTTTATGAAGGTCTTGCTAAAACAAAAATTAAAGAAGAGTTAGTTTGTGAAGAAAACTTTTAAACTCTTTTATTAAAGAGCTTGAAAAATATGGTCATGATCTACAGTTTTTTGATCCCTTGCATTTATCTTTCATATTGCATGTTCAAGACCAACAATTTTTAAAGAAGGAATTTTTAGATATTGAAATAAGTGATAGTCATGTGCAAGAAAATAATGATCATGAAATGGTTGAAGAGATTTTTCAATATCAAAAAATAGTAGATCATTTTAACCATTGTTTAAATCAACATGTTTATGACATACTTGAAGTTGAACAAACTCCATTTGTTGGTTATGAAGAAGAGAAAGTGTATTTTCAACAGACTTTTGTTGCAACGTCATACAATGAGCCCATCATTGGAAAAGATTATGAGTAGATTTCTCAAGTTATATCCCTTAATGGTTCACCTTTGCTTGATCACTATGGGGATAGTGATGTTGAAGACCAAGAACAACCACTAATTTTTTAAGATCAAAGATTTACTATTTTTAATCATGAGTCAAAAAGATCTCAGGAGAGGTAGTGTAGTTCCAAAAGGAATATACAAGATTTGTTTGATCATAAAGAACAAGTTGAATATTTTCTTATAGAACATCAGTTATATGAGCATAATTGGTCAAATAAATTACTCCAACAACTATCATTGGATACCAACAAGTCTTCATTCACCATTCTTGTACTTGAATCTGCAGCAAATATTGAACAACATGTGATCAGTAGTGATATCATCCTACAACAATTTTTAGTTTTGCAGACAAATCAAATTGCAGAAGATCTAACACTGATGTAATTCCCTTTGTTGTATCAGTTGGAGGTTTTTTATAAGTTTCAGGATCCAATAGTAGCCTAGATGGATTCATCATTTCCACAGATCCCAAATGCTGCAAGTTTTGTCATCTCATCAATTTGCAGTTGTGAGTACATGTTTTTTGGGGAATTTTTGTTGTTCATGATATGTTATTTTCATTTCTTACTTAGTTACAAACAAGGATTGAATTTCAATAGTCAAATGCTTTTATGGCTCCATTGGAAAGTCTATTGCAATTGATTAAGCAACAATTCAATTGATTGGAGTAGGAGTAGGAGTGTGCATAAATAATCTTTCCATGCAAGTGTTTGGTTTTCAATTTGAGTACAACATTCAGTTTTCATTTGGTTTGGAACGGTATGTCTTGGTTTCAGAATAAGTTGCAGAAATTTGGAAGGAGGTGAAGGAATCTTAGCCCAATGGATAAGGAACTAGAACTGCATATTCTTGGAGCCTCACGGGGAAGTCTCCATCCCCTATGGAGCCAAATGTTAACACATAGGATGTACATGTTTTCAAAGGTTTTTGAGTCATGTTTCATGTTAATAAATCAAAGTGTTGATTTTAACCTTGGGTCTAAAGATGATCAAAATACATTTTCGTAATCTTGGTGTCATGATGATGGTTGTCATTATTATCACAAGAGGGAAAGTAAAGGTCACATATAGCTATCTAAAGGTCACCATCAAATTTTTTCATCCAAACAAGTGTCCAAAGGGTCTTATAAATTCATCCAACCACCTAAAGTATCTTTCCAAGTCATAAATCAGATGTGTTGCAAACTCTCCTAGAAGTTCGCAACACTCCAAAATAGGGCATATGTCAAAACTTTTATGATTATGATATCAAAAGAGTTTCTAATGATGATTTCTAGTTTTTAGAGCCGGTTTTCAAGGCTTCTTGCATGGTTTTGGAATTAGTTGAGTTGATTTGGCACAAAACAAGCTGCTACAAGAAAGTTCGCAGTGCCTGGACTCACTGGTGTTGCGAACTGGTAATTTGGGATAGTTTGTAGAAATTAGCACACATCAAAGTCTTGTTTTAATCATAACTTTTGAATCATGATTTAGGTTCTTCTGAAATTTGGTGTGGAGGAAAAACATGATGTTTTTTACTTTCTGAAAAAAACATCATCTCAACTCATTTCGTATTTTTGGAGAAAATATAAAAACATCACCTACAGGAAAGCTCGTAGTGCATGTTTTCAAAGGCACTGTGAACTCTAACAATATGAAAAATCTGAGCTATGGGAGCACTAATAGTTCTCAAGGAAGGTTCCAATGGATTCTCATAGATCATTTAGACACCAAAGGACACCTAAACCTAATATTTCTCTCCATTAAATCCTCATGCAGTGAGTTGGCTGCAGTTAAATTTATTACTGCTAACAACTTCCTAGAATATAACAGTTTGTTAGATTTGGGTTTGTTTGATTGTTTCCACCTATATTCCATGTGTAGAATCCTATGTAAGATATAGGTTGCGACCTCCTTGATATATTTTTCATGTGTTTGGATATTTAGAGGGTGATCTAACTCTTGGAGAGGAGGATGGGTTTTTTAAGTAAGAGGGTCAAGCCTCTGTTTTGTTTTTTTTATGTAAAAGCCTCAAGACTGTACATCTAAACTGAAGATTCCATTACAGTTAATGATTAGTTTGTGCTTATATTCTAAATTCATCATCTTTATCTTCTTGCCATGATGAAATACTATTGTTAAAGGATTTGTCAGCAGTTCATGATAGCAGGGTTATACAGTAAAGGATTTGATGTGTTTTTTTGTGAAGCATATTTCATTAGAGAGTTTTGCTTTCTTGATTGGGAGGATCATGATTGATGAAAAAATCCACTTATGTATGCATCAATGGTGTTGGATGCAAGGTTGATGTGTTCATTTTTATTCTTTTCTCTACATTCTTCTTTTCATTTTCAGGTGTATGTGCTAATCAGAGGTTATGTTGGACTTCTTTGTTGGAGCATTGTTTTTAAGAACTTGTTTTATTGGAATTAAATCACATCATCTCACTTTTGATCCACTTGAGATAAAATCATATATATTTTAAACCTATAATATTTTGATGGGTATTAGGCTTACACCTACAAAGCTGCAGGAGAAAATTGTCTATTTATTTGTAAGTCTGAGGGCATGTGATGTAGGCATTTATGCCATTAGATATTCATGAAAGTTGTTTATCATACTTTGTGTTCTTTATTATCATTTTACCTTTTCATATTGCTAGAATGAAATTGTAGTCATTGAATATAAATGTTTGTTCATGGGCAGGAGATTCATGAGATGCAAATGATTTGTAGTAATTGCCTCATTTTATGATCTTTGTTCTAGTAATCTTTTAAGTCATTTTTGCAGAGACGATCTTTGCCTAATGATATTATTATTTTTGTTATCTTCCTTATACTTCCATCCATCAATTATAGCCCTTTTGGTCTAGTAGGCATCTTGAGTTCCTTTTATCTATTGGATGTGTTGACTCTATGCCCAATGGAATGACTTTGTAGACAATATGCTACCCTCATTCTTTCTCTTTCATGTTGATCCACCTGAGTTTAAACCTGATTTAATCGCTTATGTCTAAATGGGTACTAGGCTCACTCTTTCTACAGTCTGGAGTGACTTCTAGTGCTAACAACCTCCTGGTTTTCCTTGGTATCATATAACATAATATTTTGTTCCACACAAATACTTGAATACTCTTTTGACAGTTGTCCAATGCTCCTTCCCAGGTGTCGACATGTATCTGCTCAACACTCCCACTTCATGGGAAATTTATGGTCGAGTGCAGACCATCACATACAATAGACTACTAACAACACTTTCATAGGGAATACATGCCATGTCCTCTATTTCCTCATGTGTCTTTGGAAATTGTACAGTAGGTATTCTTACTCTCATAGGAATTGGCACCTTCACAGGTTTTCAATCCTCCATGTTGAAACGTTTCAAAATTGTTTCAATATACTTTGTTTGGTTCAACCAAATATTTCTAGATGTTTGATCTCCCTTGATCTCTATTCATAGAATGAAGTTCATTGCACCGAGATCCTTCATGTCAAACTTGGAGGATAGCTACTTCTTCACCTCTTTATTTCCTCCATGTCATTTCCAATTAGCAAGATGTCATGGACATACAATGCTACATATATGAAACTCCCACCTTCTTCTTTGGAGTATATGAAATGATCAAATTTGATTCTCAAAAACCCCAAACTAAGGATGTATGTGTCTAAATTTTGGTACCATATCCTTGGTGATTTCTTTAGACCATAAAGTGATCTTTTAAGTTTTTACACCAAATATTTCTTTCCCTTGTTTCATGTAGATTTCTTCTTCCAGGCCCCCATGTAGGAACGTTATCTTCATATACATATGTTCTATTTCTATATCGAGTGCTACAACTAGAGAAATTAGTACTCTAATGGAAGTTAGTTTTGCAACAGGGGAAAAAATCTCACTGAATTCGAGTCCTTCGAGCTTGAAATATTCTTTCTCTACTAGTCAAGATTTGAATTTCTCGAATTGACCTATTGCATTCATGTTCTTCTTGAATACCCATTTTCTATCGACATGTTTTCTTCCACTAGGTAACTTAACTAAGTTCCACATCTCATTATTGTGCAAGGATTCCATTTTTTCTACCATGGCATCCTTCCATAGTTTTATCTCTTTCGAGTTGACTTCCTCCCTAACCGACTTGGGCTCATCATTGGTGGAAATTAACACGAATGCGGAACAAAATTCAGGTGGAATGTACCTTTCAACTAGTTTTCTTACTCTTTATGACCTCCTTACAATCGGGGTCAGTTGTTCCACCTCTTCTTCTTATTTAGTCGACTCATATGAATCATACTCTTCGTTCCTGAGTTCAAACCGCACTATCTCAGGATTATTCTCGGTCTAAACAATTTCGTTAGGCTCGAACTTACCTATGACTTCTCTAAAGACCACATATCGACTATACATTATTTTCCTTGATGCAGGATACTCGAGATTATATCCTTTCATTCCTTCTTTGTATCCAATGAAAATACACTTGACTTACTTCTTTTCCATCTTTCTCCTCTTTTCCTTGGGAACCTGAAAAAATGCATCACATCCAAATACTTTGAGATGTGAAAATGAAGGATTCTTACCCGACCATACCTCATGTGGAGTCATGTCGTATAGCATCGACGAAGAAGACATATTCAATATATATTTTGGAGTGTCGACTGCCTCCACCAAGATTTCTTGTGCAAGCTCAACACCACTAAGCATGCTCCTTTCCTTGTCCATCAATGTTATGCTCATTCTCTCAGCAACTCCATTTTTATGTGGGGTATACGGTGTGGTAGTTTTTTGTTCTATGCCACACTGCTTGCAGAACTGATCAAATTATTTTCCAAAGAATTCACCACCCTTGTCAATCCTCAACACCTTAATCTTCTTATCTCTCTAGTTTTATACAATATATTTAAACTCTTTGAATTTCTCAAAAACCTATTATTTCTTCCTCGAGAAATATATCCATGTCTTCCTAGAAAAATCATCTACAAAGGATACATAATACAGGGATCCACCAAGTGAAGTCACTGTAACAAGGAAAACACATCACTATGAACTAGATCTAGAATCCCATTTTCCCTTGTCACTCCAGATGGAAAATTTACCCAACTTTGTTTACCATATATACAATGTTCACAAAATTTGACTTCTAAATTAGATTTAGGAAAGTATTAGACCATAACTTTGTGATTCATAGCTCGAATTCCTTTCACACCGATATGTTTCATCCTCTCATTTCATAGCATGGTGGGGTCGACTTTATGAAGACTTGTCGAATCAGTTTGAATGGAATCATCCCAATTCAAGTTGAGTCAACTTCATGAATAGTGATGTTGTTGCATCTAGTCAAGTTGACACTCCCTATTAACTTGTATAGGGTTCCAATCCAAACTCCTTTCATTAATACCATCACACTTCTGACCATATTGCATGAATCCTTCTGAAATAGAGTGTGCACCCTTGCATCACTCACATTGTTGATAGATATCAAGTTTCTTTCCAAACTTGAAATGTGTAGCACACCTAGAAGGGTTCTACTCCCATCCTGCAATATCAGTCAAACTCTTCCCCATCCGACAATTTTTGTTGTTGAGTCGTCCCCCAAGAACGCTTCTCCTCCTTCAACATTCATATTCATAGAACCATTCTCTATGTGGTGTCATATGATAGGATGCTCATGAGTCGATCAAACAAACATCTTGATCCACCTACGTACTGGTCAACGCTAGGTACACATCACCTCCCTTTTTTGGAGTCGTCTTTCTCTTAGTCGATTTCTTATCTTCAGATCATGTACTAACTTCCATTTCCTTCGACTTGTAGTCCCTTTTGTAATGCCCAAATTTACCACATTTCCAGCATCTTCTTGTTGAATGAGCCAGGGATTTATATCTACCCTTCAAATTAGACTTTCTACCGGATAATTTTCCTTTATCTCTATCAACCAGTCTACCTCTCATCACTAAATCATATTTGGTCGATGCTTCCATGTTCTTCCATCTCATTTCTTCTAACGATAGAGATGCAACCACATATTCTAGTGCTGATTTGGTTGTATTAGTCCCTATAGCCACAACTAAGCTATCCCAGGATTTTGGAAAAGAACATAATAGGCTAATATATTTCTTCTCCTTAGTTATTTTAATATCCACAGAAGATAGTTGGCTTAAATCAATAATAAACGCATTTAAATGCTCAGTCACCGAACTACCATCACTCATCCTAAGAAGATAGAGTTTATTTCTAAGAAATAACTTATTTACCAGGTATTTCAATTGGTACAAGCTCCTTGAATTGTCCCATAGTTTCTTGTTTGAATCTTCACCTGATACATTCAACAGTACTGAATCTACAAGACAAATTTGAATCATACTCCTTGCTCTTCTCTCAAGTTTCTCCCATTCTTCCATCGACATACCTGTCGGCATGGTACCTGGACATAATATTATCCATTTTTCTTGATCTACAAGGATACATTCACTTTTAATATTCCAAAGCTCAAAATTTTGGCCATTCATTTTTCCAATCTCTATTCTCGAGCTACTCACCATTCTTTAATACAATTCTTTAAGGATTTGTAACTTACGACTCCTACTGAACCTAGGGTTTAACTTAGATCCAAGGTTGTTAAGCCAGTATCTGATACCACATGTTAAGAAATGAGACACACTTCCACACTAAACCTAGAAGAAGAGAGGAAGAAAGATATAATCAAGAAAGTAAATGACAAAGAAAACACATAGTACAGAGAGATTTTACCATGAATACCCTAAACCAGGAAAACTAGCATTCCTTGAGCATTATGCTCTCTTGTTTTCTTATTTATTCAGAATAAAATATTACATGTCTAACCTTGGTCCACACCTAAGAAACAATCGACATCATACCCTCTTTATTACACAAGAATAACCCTATAGCCAATTCGGCTTACATCTACATGACCAACAACATCTATGATTTCATATAAATATTACATCATTAAATATTATGAAGATTAGCCTTTAAATCATTACAACATGCCTTATTTATAGGATTTATAGTAGGCAAAACCCTAAAGAAATGGTGCCCAAAAATGGTTACAAATCCATGCATATCATTAGCTACAAATCCCATGAATCTTAGGATACTATTACAGTCGACTACCAAGTCGGATTACCATCGACTACTAGTCAACCTTCATTCAGTCTTTAGTCAGTTTCCACATACCTTCCTATCAACCTCTTTTTGTTTGACCTATTCAACTTGTTTTCGATGTCTTTACCTTGTCAAACCACCTTGACCTTCTACTTCGAATTTACCCAGTCGAATCACCTTGAACTTAGACTTGTTGTCTATCCACCTCGACTTCAAATGTCAATTGATCCACTTTGACTGGACTTTCACTGCAAAGAATATAACAACCCAACAGAGCTGTTGGAAATATTCATAACCTTTTTGAGAATTCTTCTTGACTAATTGTTCCTCAAGAGACTTGTTTTTATTCCTTTCTTTCATCAATTCATTTAAAGAACTGATTAATTCTTCTTCAAGATCTACTATGCCTTCTTCACAATCTTCTTCTTCTAAAATTTGTTTGACATGGTGAGCATATTTATTCTTTTTCTATTCTTACATCTTCTTTGTTCTTATGAATATGTTTTGGCCCTGTGATAGGATGAGATTTCTTTGAATAGATATTGTTTATCTTTTCCCAAAGTTCTTTAGCTATTGAACATTTTCTCACTTTATCTTTTACTGAATTAGGTAATCCTTCCAAGATGAAATCCATTGCTATTTTTTTATTTCTTTTCAATTTCTTCTTAGTTACAGTATTTGGTTTGTTTGTAGAGGTGTATTCAATAACAACTGATTTCGAAACATCATACCCATGTTCCTGTAAACAAATTCCATCCTGATATTCCACATCTCATAGCTCTTACCATTCTAACCATTGAACTCTAGCATTCCATTTCTATACATATTGGTGATCTCCATGATCTACCTTCGATTGGTTAAACTATTTCTGAAAGGAACCTTCTCTATTACCAATTGTTGGAATACTAAGAGGGGGGATGAATCAGTATGATCACTTTTACCACTTTTAACCACAATATATAAACTTCAACTTTATCAGCAATATATCATCAATGTATCATATATATTTTCATTCAATATATCATGATCATATAAACATAACCAACATCACATTAAGTACATATTACACCATAATTTATGTGGAAACCCAAATGGGAGAAAACCAAGAATTTTTTTTCTTATATATCAAAGAAAACATCCATTGGAAGCACCATCTTTCCAATTCTCCAGCTACAACTGGAAGGAGGCTAAAACCCCCTATTTATAGACTCCAAACTGAAGGAATTTACTACTCCCTGAATTCTCTATCTCCTACCAGAAGGAGGCTACAACCCCCTAATTCTCAGGCTCCAACCTGAAGGAAGATCCAACTCCCTGTGTTCTCTGAAACCAATAGGAAGGAGGATACAACCCCCTTTCCTTTCCCTGTCCTGGTGCCCTAAAATATAAGTGTAGACCAAATTGTCACTACCACAATCTCTACCACTGTCAACCTATCACTCTCAACCTATCACATCAACCTGTCATTGTCAACCTATCACATCAACCTATGACTACCATTGTCACATCAACCAACCTGTTATTGCTATTGTCACATCGACCAACCTATCATTGACCATGTGACTGTCATTGTCAACCAACCTATCCCAAGCCATGGCACTCTCACTATCACCGTCACTATCACTATCATCACCACTATAACTGTCACTGTCACGGTCACTATCATTGTCACTATCACTATCACCATCACTGATATACCATCATCAACTATATCCACTCACATGGATACAAAAACCATCACCAAACCATGTACATCAACCATGTGCATCAATCATAAACCATGTGAATCAACCATGTAGATCAACCATGCACATCAACCTATAAAATACCATGCACATCAACCTGTACCAACCATGCATCAACCATGCACATCAATATGTATCATACCATCTACATCAACCTGTACCATACCATGTACATCAACCATGTATCAAAATTGCACCATCCCATGCATAAACCATGTACCATACCAAGTATATTAACCATGTATCATATCATGTGCATCAACCATGTATCTCAACCTATACCAACATCACCAAGATATGCATCCAAGATATACCTCAAACCATGTGTCTCAAGCATATACTAACATCCATAAACCATGTACCATGAGACGTGCCTCAAGAATATACCATATCACTCATGATATGTCCCAGTCATGTCATACACCATGTACAATAAGATATCAACAATGAATTGCCTCAAAAAAGTACCAAGGAATGTGCCTCATACATATGCCAATACAAAGATGTGCCTCTAAAAATGAACCATAAAATCTGTGCAACAAGTACGAAGAATATGTGTCAAGTATGTATCAATATCACCTCAACCATATGCAACCATGTACCATGTACCACAAGGGTTTCAATACATGCCTTAAGCATGTGCCATACCATCCATGAAATAAGCCTCAAACAAACACATGTAAAACATACCTTTACTCATGAAGAGGACCTAGTGCATATCATCTTAGACCAACAAGCCTTCCTCAAATTCATAATCAACAAGATGGAACCTTCTTCAAGATTTTTCAAAATCATCTGTTTCTTGCTCCACTTTGATCCACGAGTGTCCGCTACTTTATCCACTATGACCTGTGGATGTTCGCTACTTTCTCCACTGTGACCTGTGGATGTCCACTACTTTCTCCACTGTGACCAGTGGATGTCTGCTACCTTCTTTACTATGACCCAAAGACAACTTATGAAAGCTAGTTTGATCACTTCATATTTTTCCCTTTAGTTTCCTTCACTACCTAAAAATTCTCATACTTTTCTACCTCATATATGATACAAAAGATTTACCAAAAAACATGACTTGAAAGATAGATAACCATTGAACCTGTGTGTGTTCGTATGAAGGACTTATTGTGGTGTATTTATACTTTTTCAAGATAACTTCTTTCCTTACTTTATGGATTTCTTGTTACAACCACTTTACCCTTTGACTAATACTTGTAATTGTTTAGGGGCTTCATAACCATTCTCTAGGATTCCAACTTAATAAAGCCATAACTCCTCAACCGTGAAGAACTATGTGACATACCACCTATCACCATAAACATGATAACGAGTAATATCCATATATGAATGGATTACTTAAATTTAAACTATCGTTCATGTCCTTATTCCTTGATCAAATTTGGGTTCCATAACCACACCTCTGGGGATTCTTGTAGATTTCTTCAAATGCACCCATTACACTTATTGACATTGACCACTCTTGTTGACTTCAATGACAACTAACTTACCATCAATATATATAACAACTCTAGGTTATCTCGAACACTGAAAGGATTTAAATCTATGAAAACCAATTGTCCAAACCAAATGTCCAACATTTCCACTAAGGATACCATTTCACAATTAATGACCAGGAAGAATAGTCATGGTTTGGGAACACACATATGGGAAGGGAAACTAATCCTAAAATTATGAGAAGTGGTTCTACCCAGAGGGCCTTGCATTTATGAAACCCTTGTACACGTGGTAGTCCACAGAAACCAAAAATATAAGAGAGAGGATATCACCCCACTTTCTCTAGTGTGACCTTGTGCTTAATTCCTGTATTAAAGGATCTTTCCTAGCAAGTGATCCTTGTTACTAATGGATTTATCTCTCACTAGTGACTCCTAGTTTCGGTTTTAATGGCCTTGGAGAATTTTACTTTCCAACCCTACACCAAGGTCCTATATCCTATTCTAATGTTGGTTTACTCAAAGTAAATGGGTCTAATGAATTTTTTATTAAGTGCTTTTCTTTTTTAGGATGTTGATTACTCAAAGGGAATGGAATCAGACTTTAGTGATGTTTGAAGACACTTTCCAATCCAAAAGAAACAAAAGAATGCAATTTTCTTTCGATGAAATATATCTAGAGGAAATGAGTGATATTTTTATTCTAAAATATAAATAAATCAAATCCAAATGGGACTATCAATCACTCCAAAATACAATTTCAGACCCCAAAATTCACAACCAACAATATAATCCAATTCTAATAATAATAAAAAAAGGTCTTAAAATGATCCAAAAAGGAAGATCATAAAATTAAATTTTTATTTTTCTCTTTTATACCATGGAAATAAGAATGAAAAACCTCAAAAAACTAATATTTAAAGGGTCTCTTTCCAAAGAAAATAGTCCCTAGGGTTTTTTGCACCCTACAAGGATTGTTTTTTGCACCTACAAGAAAGTTCACACCTTGTTATTGGTGCATGGAGTGACCAAAATGGGGTGATATCCCTTTGTTATTTTTAAAAGGTGCAATTGGTTTCTCTGGTTCTCAAAGAGAAGGAGCAATCTCGTAGAAAAATCAAGTAAAATGCATGGATCTTGCCCAAATCTAAAGGATCCAAACACCCAGATAGTGAGGGGGAAGACAAACAAGCTACAAAAAATGTTCGGGCCACATTCCAATGGTCCATGTCATATTCTTTTTATGAAATCAAACACATTGTATATGCATACTTAGATGATTTGGCTGCTAAGTCTAAGAGGCATGAAGATCATCCTAGTCACCTGCGGGTCATATTCACCCAATGTTGTTACTATAATATACGTTTGAACCTTCGTAATAGCATATTTTGTGTGGTTTTTGGGTGAATATTATACCTCATCATGTCCAAGAAAATATGTCATTAAATGCTTTGAATAGGGAAATATAAAGTTCAATATCTTAAGGGGAATAGTCTTCACCTATAAGGAAGTGTTCCATGACACCTGGCTTCACTGAAATGTCAATGGATATGGTCTTCAATATGTTTTCAAAGTTCCCTTTTGAAAATAAATCATGTGTAATAATGGGATATTGGTACCATTGAACATCATCAGTAAAATCAAGATTGTTGATGTCATCCTCCAACCATTCCAAATCGAGAAGAAATGATATGCAATGGTGCATGTCATCCCATGGCCTATCAACAAAAGACATGGCTTCCATGATGGCCTCATCCAAAGGTAGATAAATATATAGGAAGTCATGTGAAGCAGGAGGAGGAGTGATTTCCCATGTAGTCTTGGAATATTGATCGAAGTCCACATCTCGTTGAATATTTAGATCAAGGTCAGTAGGTGCTAACTAGATTGGCTAATAGGAAATATCAATTGTTGTGAGAAGCATTTGAGCTTTGTAATAATCTACTTCCACGTGGCTTGGTACCACCCAAGGATCAAAATATTCAAGGGATCCACTGGTAATAAAAGAGATAATGCTAATAGGAGTCACATTTTGTGAAGGCGGTGGCTGGGGAAGGGTAAATGTACCCATCAAGGAGGAACATTTGAACATCCCCACATTGTCCTTCTGATAGGAACTCCTGGAATCACTAACAAAGGGCACATTGCAGCTTGCATTGGTCCTAATTCTGGGCATGTAGTATGCAAGTTGATCAATGGTCATGATTCACCCCTAAAGAGGAAAACAAAGGACTCTAAAGACCCATAAGACTAAAACTAGTATCTCATAAAACCAAGTACGCCCACGTTGTATTCTAGAGGCTCATCAACCACTTCAAATTCCATTGAAATGGTCTTACCACCTAAATCTATGGGTAATGTAGTAATGATCCTGTGAGTCCAAAACATATATCCATAAAACACCTTAAACATGGTGTTAGATGGATTGAATTTTAGAGATACAATATCTCTCCAACATGACATGGAGATGATACATTTGGAGGCTCCTTCTTCAAAAACCATTCAGAAGATAGTTTTCCCACAAAATGTTACTTGAATATGAAAACAAATTTGGTGGGAGAGCCTATCCTGACTTTGGTACAAATCAAACGTAATCAAATTGGAATCTGAGGGATCAACCCCACCTATATTTAATAACAATTCCTTATGCTACATCAAAAAAAATTGTATAACCTTCAAAGTAGACATGGCACATGGTTCCTAGGACAGATATTCCACAATGTTATATTTATCGGCATCCCATGCATTAGGATTATGTGTTGTTTTTCAAAGAACACACTTTTGTGGGTGAAGAACTATATCAAGTGGTGCTTCTCGATATGGAGAGGTCCACTAGGCTAGGAGGACAACTTGATCCTGATTCGAAGGACCAACCTCGGGATTCTTGTAATTATGAGATTGAGTTTGTAAAGATGTCATCTACTCACACATTAACACTTAAGCGCTTGAGGATGAACCCCTTAGCTAAGGGGTACCTGCCATGCCCCTTTATGGAGGGGAAGGATTCAAGGTAACCATTTGTTGTTGTTGGGGAGGAAATGGATTAGTCAATGTAGCAGGATGCTGGGAATATTTATGTAGGTAAAAATACCTATGAATATAATCCGTTTTGAAGAACTCGTGAGTAAGATGATTGTCCCACAAATTTTGCAAAGATACTTCTTATTTTTCTCCTTCGTGCCTCCACCAAATTTGTTTTGGGTTTGTTGAGTTCCATGTTCTTTTTATAATTTTTCTTTCTGTTCTTTTTCTTCCCTCCAGGTTGCACAAGATTATTCAGTTGCATTGATTGCACTAAATTCACCTTGTAGGTTTGAATGGGGATTATCACAGTTTAAGTGGTGGGTGTAGTGGCTCACAGGTTTGATGTGATGTTCAATTGACCCAAATTTCTAGATAATTGGAACACAAACACACTTGAAATAGAACCCACCACACCATTGACATGGGGTCTCAATTTTTTCTTATGAGGATCATTCGAAGACCTCGAAGCATGCAAAATGATATTATATAAAGTGTCGAACTGGGAGTATATAAAATATAAATTCTAGGCACAAAAGATATCATGCTTCTCATTCACCACCCCTAACATGGAAACATCCTTAGCTATGGGAGGCAACAAATACTTGGTGAAACATTCCGCAAGGAGTTGGTTAAGAATCATGGCCTTGAGAAGCCTATGTTGTCACCTCCACTAATGAATGTGATTGGAAATGAGGGTGGAGATATTATGATGCAAGGATGTCAAGATATCCATACCAGTCTCGTACATAACTAGAAACTGAAAAAGAAATAAAAATTCCATGGCCAGGGTATTAAATTTGTTGTAAGAAGTTCCCTTAAGCTCAATGTACCATTTCATAGCATTTCCAGTCAAGGTTCCTTGGAAACAATGCAGTCGAATGGTGTCATCCATCAATGAGTTGAATGAGTACCATAGATGATAAGTCATGATGTGTGTCAGTATTGTCCTTGATTTATGTCGAACTTAGGTATGTCAAATGAAAATTTAACAGGAATGGATGGTTATAACAATTTCTACAAGATGGGGTCATTTTTAAAACACAACAAATATGGAAAGTCTAATGTCACCAAGAAAGGAAACTGTGTGTTGGAAAACATGTTCAAGTGAAAAGATGAAGAATCTTGTAACTAGATGGACCTTGAGGTCCCCCGATATGATAGCTTTTAGTGGCATATTGATTCCAAAAAATATTGTTTCCCCCAAGTTGATTTCCTTGGGGGACAAAAGCACTCCTAGAAACATTTCTTCTTCTAGGACCATACATGCTCTTAGGGACATAGGCACTCCTAGAAACATTGTTTCTTCCAGGGATAGGCATATCCCTAAGAGGTTTTCCTCTAGGGACATAGGCACTCCCAACATGATTGTTTCTCCTAGGATTATGTGTGATACAAAAAGGATTTCTACCCTAAGGGATGTTAGATCCCCCAGAAACATTACTACCCTCAATATGACTAGGAGCATCCTCGGGCCCACTATGAACATTCCTACCAAAAGAGAATACAACATTTGGCATCATTGGGATACCTATAGGGATGCCAGAAGCACATGGAAATCCACCTCTTGTGTTAGAACCAAGGATTTTCCCCCACCAAACAAAAATCCATATGCGAGCATCGAAAGTCACGAGATGGGGATGCCTTGATCTAGATTATTTTTGGCACGAAATGAGAGAGGAGATATAATAAGGAAATGTATAGATATATCTCAGATATACAATATTATAATAGAAATGTATAAGATATGCAACCATAAACACATATATACAATAATACACAATTTTCTATTAATGAGCGAAAATGTACAAAGACTGTAAAATACAGAGTGAAAGACTCTCTAGAATGGTGGCAACTTATCTCTGAGAAGAGATGTGACAGCTACTTGCATCTGTGAGAAGATGATTACAATGAGGATCCAAAGGCCTTTTTATCATAAAGAAAATCCAAAACCCTAACCCCGGAAGATGCAAATCCAACAGTTTTGTTGACCCCGTTTTGGGTAGTTTGGTGTATCAATTTCTCGGGGGCCTAACTTTGGCATACGATCTCCATTTGGGGCGCACGATATCTTTTTGAAAAGTTATAATCAAGGAGATTCATTTTGGGGGCTCCATCAGATCCTTTGGTCATCATTGAGAAGCTCAATCCTGAAAAAACTTCATTTAGGCCTTCAAAATGGCCCCAGAAGTTAAAAACTGCTAAAAATAGTAAATTGTCAAAATTGTCAGAAAAATGTTTTGAGAGATTTGGAAAAAGTGGGTGGCCACCAATATCCACCTGGATCAATCCTCCATCTTTAGGAAGAAATTTTCTCCATTGCGTTGAGTTCCTGGGGGAGAGGGAAAAGAGTTTTTTGAATCTGCATTTATATGAGTTTCTTGCCTTGTTGAAGAAGTTGCATTGCTTAGCTTTTTGAAGGTCGTCACGAGCCTGTGGCTGGAAGGGTTTGACCTTTTTAACCAGTATGGCTACATGAGATGTCTATGTGTATAAGGAATCTTTGTGCTTTCTTGCAGTCTTTTCGACCTACTTATGTTGGATATAAGGCGCTTGGACCAAGGTTGTAGTGGTTGCAATATACTTCTATTCACCTTTTGAATAGATTGTGAAGAAGATAAATTTTGTAATATGGGATACTACCTTGCGACATTGTTTAGGTGGGATAGTAGTCAGAACTACCTCTAGTATCCTCTAGAGATGAACCTTGAGAGTAATAATGACACTACAGGGTCAAGACTCATAAATAGCATAACGCTTCCACGTATATGGTTGGCCCAAGAGAACATCACAAACATCTAGCGGGGAAACATCACATAATATCTCATCCTTGAAGGGTTGGATGCCATATGAAAATCGAAAATGTTAGCTGACATGGAGATCTCGTTCCTGTCGAAGCCACCCGATGTTGTATGGTTGTGGGTGTGGTGTTGTTGACAATCCCAACTGTTTGACGACCTCTATTGAGATGAGTTTCTTCCAGCTTTCATTATCAATAATAAAATATAGTGGGGTCCCATTCACCCACATCTGTGAATGAAAAAGGCGCTCCCCCTCTTCAGGATCGGTTGGTTCTTCTGATTGAATTGTTGCGGTAGTGACAATAGAAGTGGGATCTGCGTCGATGATCTATCTTCTATCAGTATTTTTCGAATCACATTCGAAATCAAGGTTCAGCACCTTGTCTTTGATTTTATCCACCAATGACTATTTTGAGTGACATTCATTGGTGTTGTTCCATGGATTTTATGGAAACTGCACCATTTTTTTGTGTCTTTCTTCGTCTTTCCATGACCCTTATTTTCTTGTGGCTTGGATTAGTTTTCATGAGACTATTTGTTAGGGCCCTCTTTATCATACTTTGGTTGTTGTGGATTTGCAAACCCGAAATCCCTTTTGTTTTGGTGCTTAAATTTCTGCTCAATTTTAACAACATATCGATAAGTAGCACCAAGTGATGAGATGTCTAGAAAATCCATTTCAATTTGGATGTATCTGTGTAGAGCCCCATAATATATCAAAACCAAATTTCTTTCAGAGTCTTTGATACCCAACTTAGTGCGCAAGGTATGGAAGGTATTGGTGAACTCTAGAACTGCTTGGCGCCTCTCTTGCCACAGTGCGGTCCATCTCATGTATTGGTCTTCATAGTTGCCAATAACGTAATATTGTTCCTTTACCGCATCCACAAAAAAATCCCAAGTGGGCTCAGCCCCATATATTCCAGACTCTTCAGTGGAAATTTTCTCCCAGTAATTTTCCCACCAATGTTTGACATGGGGGAGAGTCGTAAGGAGTGAGAAGGTGACATTTTCCCTATTAGAGAAATTATGAACAGAGAAATAACCTTCTAGCAGATTTAACCATTTTTCTAAGGAATCGGCATCTATCTTTCCTTCACATATGGGAATATCAAAATCAACTTGTACCTTTAAAGGTGAGGTACTTCCAAAGTGGTCGCTTGATGAATACTCACATGTTTTTATCGGTGGGCATTGAAGGATGTGGGAAAAATTCTCCATGATTTTGTCCCTCTGTCATGTGAGAGTTTGCTCAAGCAACAGATTAATAGAATCGTTCGTTCTGTCATTTTTATTTTCTTCTGCCATGGAGGGTTTCTTGGACATATGAGAGTGATTGTCTTCAAGAGAGACAAGCTCGAGACCCAACTTGCTATACTCATACCTTGTCGGGACATGCACTGAAAAACGATCAAGAGTATCCTTCTCGAATACCACTAATCTAGATTATTTTCGGCTCAAAATGAAAGAGGAGATATAATAAATAAATTTAGAGAGATATCTTAGATATAAAATATTATAACAAAAATATATCAGAGATGCAACCATAAACACACACACACACACAGATATATATATATATATATATATATATATATATATATATATATATANTTTTCTATTAATGAGCGAAAAATGTACAAAGACTATAAATACAGAGTGAAAGACTCGCTAAAATGGTGGCATCTTATCTCTGAGAAGAGATGTGACACATACTCGCATCTGTGAGAAGATGATTTTACAATGAGGCTCCAAAGGAATTTTTATCATAAATAAAATCCAAAACCCTAACCCCGGAAGATGAAAAACCAACAGTTTTGTGGACCCCGTTTTGGGTAGTTTGGTGTATCAACTTCCCGGGGGCGTAACTTTGGCATACGATCTTTGTTTGGGGTGCACGATAGCTCGTTGGAAAGGTATCATCTAGGAGATTCATTTTTGGGGCTCAATTAGAGCATTTGGCCATTTTTGAGAAACTCAATCCCGAAAAAAACTTCATTTAGGCCTTCAAAATGGCCCCGAAAGTTAAAAATTGCTAAAAATAGTAAATTTCCAAAATTGTCAAAAAATTGTTTTGAGCGAGTTGGAAAATATGGGTGGCCACCGATATCCACTTGGATCATGCTTACATTAGTTACACTCATTGAAGGGAATGAAGTTATTGATTACATTCCCCGGATGGAGAAACATGATGTACTAGGCATGGATGGAGTAGGTCTTATGGCACCAATAGATGGGATAGACTACATCACTGAGATGCCTCCCATGGAACTTGGTGATGAGCTTGAGGGCTCGGCCATACTAAATGAAACACTCAATCCTGACATCATGTGAGGATCACTGAAGAATGAAAAATACTCACTAAAATGTCCCCTTACCTTAAGGAGTACAAGGTTGAAAAAGCTAGTCAAAGGAGCGTTGAAGTTTGAGGGAGGAATTTCATCAACCACTTCAATATTTTCACTCTCACTCTCCTCAGAACTTGAGATATTAATATTTTACTCTATAGGATCTACTTCATCTACAAGGGATGACAACCTTTTCCAAGAAGTGTTGGTTCTTCCTCTTCAGGTGAAACTCCATGTTGTATATCTGACCATTGAAGTGTTTGGTCAACCACAATGAATAATCGTGTTATAAAAATGAACAATAATCAACCTATGGCCAACTAGACACAAAACTAGAGAGAAAACCCTATCAAATATAAGCTATCAACATGAAAACTAGTGGGTGTAGGGTCCTTTCAAAACCCAAGCCTTGGGTGATGTCAAGTCCCCAAATCCTAGCTAGTGAATGTGTGAAAGATAGTTACAATAACCTTATTGAAACATTAACATAAGGTGAAATTACCCTCATGAAGATAGGCACCCTCCAAAGGAGATGAAATAATGATTATGCATCTGCCTTATGTACCATAGGTAATTCCCACATGTAGTCACATATGTAGATGTCAGGATACCACCTCACAATTGACGACCAGGTAAAATAGTTGTGGGTGGGGACCATGCATATGGGTAAGGAAAATAATCTTGAAGCTTCAAGAAGTGTTTCCCCCCAGAGAGGCTTGACACTTCTAAAACCCCCATAAAACTAGTAGTCCAACTGACACCAAAATAGAAGCAGAGGGGATATCACCCCACTTTCTCTAGTGCGGTCGTGTTCTTGACTCATGTGTTAGAGGAGATTTCTTGACAAACTTTCCTTGCTACAAATGGATTTTAACAATAACTAGTGACTCCTAGTTTTATTTTTGATATCCTTGGATAATTTACTCTCCAACCTTGCACCAAGGCCTTAAATCCTAGTCTAACGCTGGTTTTCTAGAAAGAAAAGAGTTTGTTGAATTTTAAGTTAAGAAATTTTTTCTTAAGTTGTTGATTACTCAAGGATAATGGAATTAAAATTTATTGTTGTTTGATGAGACTTTTCAATCCAAAATCAAACAAAAGCATGTATGCAAGATAATGCATGTTTTCTTTTGATGAACTCTATCTGAAGGAAAGGAGAGATGTTTTTCACTTTCATCTTTTTATAACCAAAAAGAGCAACCTCACACTCTCTCTTTAACCATTCAAGACAACCAAAGAAATTTGAATAAAATCCTTAAAGGATAAACAGACCAAAGCAATCTCCAAACAAGACACTCAAATTCTCTACCCTATCACACTTATGAGATGAAAAACTCTTCTTAGTATAATAAAGAAAATGAAATGCAAATCAAACCAAAAACACATAAAATCCAGGGTTATATGATATTGGTAGGGATACTAGCAATCACCCTCTAATGTCTATATGTGAAGTGAAACCCGGAACTTGGAGAAAAACCTAGTAATGCAAAGTTTCCAATCATACACACAAACTTAATATAAAGGGATCTATAGCACACTACCAGATCTTAAAACACCTACTACAAGTGCTACCCAGGTCATTGTTTTCCACGAATCAAATTTAAGCAAGATAAAAGAAAATGCACTCAACACCTCAAATCAACTTGACAACTCAAAAAAAAAATAAGAGGCTTAGAAAATGATCAAATCAATGCCAATACATCACTAACAGTCTCACCGAACCAACCCAGACACATATATGAGAAGAAAATAACTCAGAAACCCACAAAAACCACCTACAGGAAGAAGTCACATCCTGAAAATAGTGCAAGGTGTGACCAGTAGGGAGGCCATTGCAATCTACTAGTGCAACAAGGTGCAATTGGTCATTTTGGTTTTCAAAGACTAGGCACAATTGTGTAGGAAAATTAGGAACAAATCCTAGATTTGGCCCAGATCTAACAAATCTCAAGGATCTAACCACCCAGTGAATGATGAGGAAGGTAAATAAGCTATAGACAATTTTCAGAGATTAAAAGACCAAAGGAAATTTCAAATTTAAGGAAGAAATAAAGATTCTTCCCTAGTGGAGTTACTAGTTTTTTTATGGAGAAAATATCTCTCGTGGACGGGTGAGAACTCCCTTGTCTCTTCCTGTGATCCAAGAAAAAAGGTAGGATATATAAAAACATAGTATTCCACTATATCTACTAGATTTGATCCTCATTATTCTATGAGAAGTGTTGGGTATATGTTATATTCTTTGCATGTGTGTGTGTGTGGGCGCGTCAGATTCGACAACTTCGTCTGACGATCCCTCTTTGTGTCATGTGCGTCGGGTGCTTCCTAGGGGAGTCCCAAGGGGGGCAAGTATGGCCCCCCCTTGTTATGTGGAGCATTCGGCACTGCGCAGTAGCCCGGGGCTGACGGGGTTCAGGGTAGCACCCCGAAATTTTATTTTTGGGTGGTTTTTGCTATTTTTAGCGGTTTTCTAAATTAATCCCGGATTAAGGGATTAGGGTTTTGGTATCTATGGAATACCTAAAAAAATTGTATATATTTTATGGTGAATGGTGAAATTGATATAATTAAGAGTTGAAAGGTTTTCCCCGATTGAGGGTTTCCGGTATAAATCTCTGTGTACTATGTGTATGAGCCATTGATTAATTTTTGTTTTGCTTAAGAATATATATGCATTTCTTTACTTCACAGGTTAAAACTTACATGTGATATCAGAGCTCATTTTTAGCTTTAGAGGGACGCCTTTGTTGTTGAGGGTTTTGCTCGGTCTTGATAGATCAAGTTTATCTTGGTTCTGTGATAAACCTAGATTTAGTGGGATCTTTTGCAATGGTTATTCAAGTGTAGAAAGAGGAATGGCGAGCTCTTCTAGAATCAAAATAGAGAATTTCAACGGTAAAAACTTTGAGTTATGGAAGCTGAAGATGGAGGACCTTCTTATAGACAAAGAACAATGGATCGTTGTGGATCCTGGTACATATCCTACTGGTATGCAGCCTACTGGAACACAGACGACTGGTACACAACCTACTAGTACACAAACTACTAGTTCACCATCTACTGGTATGTCGAAGGAAGATTGGGAGAAGTTGGACAGAAGAGAAAGGAGTACTATTTGACTCTACCTGGCTTGGGAGAATCTACAGCCAAGGAAATATGGGATAAGTTAGGGAATTTGTATCAATCAAAGTCCCTGATAAACAAGTTCTTTCTTCGAAAGAAGTTGTATCATCTTAGGATGGAAGATGGATATTATGTGAAAGGACATCTAAATTCCTTTAATACTCTAGTAAGTCAACTCGTATTTGTTAATATTATGATTGCAGAAGAAGATAAGTGTATTACTTTTTTATGTTCTTTTCCAGACTCTTGGGATAATCTGGTTGTAGCAATTGGTAGTACCACTCAATCTATATTGAAGTATGAGGATGTAGTTTCATCCTTGTTATCTGAAGAGATGAGACGGAAATGCATGGATGGTCATAGCACATATTCTTTATTTGTAAGAGGTCGTACCTAAGATAGGAATTCTGGTAAGTCTTCGGGGGGAAGATCTAAATATATAGGTATATCTAAGTCTCTACGAAAATATTTGAGGAAATGTTGGAAGTGTGGTAAAACAAGGCATTATAAGAAATATTGAAAGTCTAAGAAGGTTGATAAACCAAAGGGATCTGATAGTGCCTCTTCCACAGAGGTGAAAACCTCCACTGAAGAAGGAGGTGATGTTTACCTGGCATCTATAGGTACACATGAAGACCATGATGTATAGTTGATCGACTCAGGTGTGTCATACCATATTACTCCTCAAAGGGAGTGGTTCTCTGAATATGAAAAATATGATGGTGGTGATGTATTCCTAGGAGATGAATCGACAACTAGAATCATGGGATGTGGAAGGGTTAAGTTGCTGCTAAAATATGGAAGGATTAGAACTCTCCCTGGGGTTCTGCACATTCCAAAACTAGCCAGGAGCCTAATATATTTAAGCAAGTTGGATGATGCAGGAGTGGATACTGTATTGGGAAAGGGCACTTGCAAGATGGTACAAGGGGCAATGGTGTTGATGAGGGGAGCTCTATGTGGAACTCTGTACAAGTTTTTGGGAAGCACTTATTCTAATGGGTGTAACAGTTCTGTTTTCCTTGAGCAGAGAGATGAAGGAGAAAAGACCAATATTGTTTTTGAAAAGAATACCATGTTGTGGCATCAAAGACTAGGGCATATTGGAGAAAAGGGACTTCGAACACTACATGGTAAAGATATAGTTGAAGGTATGTCTAATTGCACTCTGGATTTTGATTTCTGTGAACATTTCATATATGGTAAACAAAATCGAGTAAGATTCCCATATGGTGCTACAAGAGCAAAGGGGATCATAGAGTTGATACACAGTGATGTGTTTGGACCTGTTCTTGTTCCATCCCTAGGTAAATCTGTGTATTATATTTCATTCATAGATTATTTCTCAAGGAACACATGTATTTATTTTCTTATAAAGAAATCTGAGGTATTTGATAAATTTAAAGAGTTTAAGGCTCTGGTAGAAAATCAGACAGAGAAGAAAATAAAGGTATTGAGAACAGATAATGGTGGAGAATTCTGCAGAAATGAATTCGAAGAATTCTGTAAGAAGTGTTGTATAGAAAGGCATAAGACTAATCCATACACTCCTCAACAGAATGGAGCTGCAGAAAGGATGAACAGGACACTGATGGAAAAATCAAGGAGCATGCTCAGTGGTGCCGAGTTAGGATAGGAATTATGGGCAAAGGCACTGGGTACAGCATGTTACCTGGTCAATTGATCACCTTCATCAGCGTTGGATGATAAAACTCCACACGAGGTATAGTCTGGAAAGAAACCCTCTCTTCAACATCTTAGAGTGTTTGGTTGTGATTCTTATGTACATGTTCCAAAGGAAAATAGGAGTAAGCTAGATAAAAAGGCTAAAAAATGTATCTTTATTGGTTATAAAGATGGTGTGAAAGGTTATAAGCTTTGGAACCCAGAAACCAAGAAGACTATTTACAGTCGAGATGTTGTTTTCAGAGAGGTAAAAGATGTGTCCAAATAGGAATTCCTACCAACGCAAGATGAACCTGAGAAAATAGAGCTTGAGTTAGATGGTGAAAAATCTAAATCATCTAAAGAAGAGGAAGCAAAAGAAGAAGAAGAACCTCATACCCCAGTATTGAGGAGATCACTGAGAGATAAAAGGAAACCAGAAAGGTATAGTCCACCTGATTTTCATTCCAATTTTTCTTTATCTGTTATTGATGATGATCCCATAACTGTCAGGGAAGCAGTGAATTTAGATGATAGTAAACTCTAGAAGAAGGCCATGGTTGAAGAAATGGATGCCTTGGATAATAATGAGGCATGGGATATAGTTGAGTTTCCATCTAGAAGAAAATTTGTTGGTAGCAAATGGTTGTTTAAGAAGAATTTTAATGCACAAGGTAAAGTGGAGAAATACAAAGTTGGTTAGTAGAAAAATGTTATTCCCAGGTAGAGAGAATTGACTTTGGTGAGATTTTTTCTCATGTTGCTAAGTTAACTTCTATTAGATTTCTTTTATATATTGTTGTTGCTTTTGATCTTGAAGTGGAACAGATGGATGTGAAGACAACATTCCTACATGGGGATCTGGAAGAAGAAATATACATGAAGCAACCAGAAGGATTTGTAATGAAGGGAAAGAAAGAGCTAGTCTGTAAGATAAAGAAGTCACTATATGGTCTGAAGCAACCACCTAGGATGTGGTACCAAAAGTTTGACACATACATCCTTTGATTGGGATTTGTGAGAAGTAGAGTTGATCACTGTGTATATTCCAAGCAGGTTGGTAATCACTTCATTTATGTATTGTTGTATGTTGATGACATGTTGTTGGTAGTAAATAACATGGATGTTATCAAGGAGGTGAAATTTCATCTATCCTCCAAATTTGACATGAAGGATCGTGGTGTTGCTAACTTCATTCTGGGAATGGAGATTAAAAGAGATCGTGCAAATAGGAAACTCTGGTTGAATCAGAGAAAATATGTTGAGACTATATTGCAAAGGTTTAATGTGCATGGAAGTAAACCGGTCAAGGTTCCTATTCCTATAGGTGTAAAGTTATCTGTAGATCAATTTCCCAAGACATAGGAAGAAGAAGAGGACATGTCCCATGTTCTGTATGCCAATGCGGTTGGTAGTTTGATGTATGCAATGGTCTTTACTAGACCAGACATTGCACATGCAGTGGGAGTTTTGAGCAAGTATATGTCAAAACTAGGGAAGGAGCATTGGACAATAGTAAATAGGATCTTTAGGTATCTTCGTGGCACTACCAATTATGGATTGTGCTACCAAGGAAGAGCAGGATTAGACAGAGTGGTGGACATGCATGGTTTTGTTGATGCAGACTAGGCTGGAGATCTGGATCACAGAAGATATACAAGTGGGTATGTGTTTAACCTATTTGGAGGAGAAATTAATTGGATGAGAAAAAGACAAGCTGTAGTGGCACTCTCAACTACAGAAGCTAAATACATGGTAGCCACTCATGCAAGCAAGGAAGCAGTATGGTTACAGAGATTGTGTTTAGGTATTGGGTTGGTACAATAAGCAGTGAGATTATATTGTGACAGTCAAAGTGCAATATTCCTGGCAAAGAACCTAGCTTATCTTTCAAAGACAAAGCATATTGATGTTCAATATCACTTTGTGAGAGACATGGTTGAAGAAAAGAAGGTGTTGCTGGAAAAGGTTGACACTTTGAAGAATGTTGCAGATTCATTGACAAAGTTTGTGAGAAAAGAAAAGTTATCCTAGTGTAGAGTAGCAATGGGAATTTCTTCCCTGTATTGTTGACTATATAATCCCATGGGCCCCTGGATGCAAAGAAAACAACAAGTAGGAGAATGATGGGTATATGTTATATTCTTTGCATGTGTGTGTGTGGGTGCATCAGATTTGACAACTACGTCTGATGATCCCTCTTTGTGTTGTGTGTGTCGGGCACTTCCTATGGGGGTCCCAAGGGGGACAAGTATTCCCCCCCTGGTTACACACAACGTTCGGCACCGAGCAGTAGCCTGGGGCAGCGCCCCAAAATTTTGTTTTTGGGCGGTTTTTGCTATTTTTAGCGGTTTTCTAAATTAATCTCGGATTAAGGGATTAGGGTTTTGGTATCTATGGAATACCTAAAAACATTGTATATATTGTATGGTGAATGATGAAATTAATATAACGAAGAGTTGAAAAGTTTTCCCCGGTTGAGGGTTTCTGGTATAAATCTTTGTTTACTATGTGTATGAGCCATTGACTAATTTTTGTTTTGCTTAAGAATCTATATCCATTTCTTTACTTCGCAGGTTTAAACTTACAAGAAGGAGATATAATGGTTCAAACCTCATTCCCTGATGGTTGTCCTTGCATATTGTTGGTTGATGTAGATCTAGAGATCCATCTCCATGTCCTACAACCTTCTTCCTACACACAATAAGACAAAAAATACCCATCTCAAGACTCTTCAAGAAATAGGAATGTTGAATCTAAGCTAGATCTAACCTAATCCACTCGAGGAAAGATCAAATCTACCATTTATCAACATGCATAACTGAATACAACAGTAATGGAAGGGGAAAACCATGCAAGTCTATATTATTAAGTGGATAACATTACATCAACCAAATTTTATCTCAAATATTGATTGAATCCTCTCCTCGTTCCTTCCTCCAACTCCTCCTTGGCCCTCACACAAGAAAGGAAAACTCAAAGCTGAATGTTGAAGGTCTGCTTAAGCACTCTTAAACTCTACAACATAATTTTACTTCTCCAATTCTTCCTCCCCTTATCCCTTGGAATGGATTCCTTTTATATTTTGATGAGGAGACTAGAGGATTCTTCTAGATCTCTATAAATTAGTGAACTATGATTCTAGTATGAGTTCACAAGATCCTCATGTGATCTTAACAAATCACCTAGCAATGATCTCTTCGTAACTCATCAAATCTAGAAGTTGAAAGGGGAGGTTGTGGGTTGCCAATGATGCAACTGGCGATTGATCACACCTTGTAAATGGTTCAACATGCTACTGGTCACACCTTGCTAAGCATGCAAGGTGATACCTCTCTCAACATATGAGAAATCCAAGGCATAAAAGTGTGTTTGAGTGTGTCAACAACAGTAGGTCTTCCATGTGTCTCAAGGGTGGAAAATAAAGCTATAAAAATGGGACAACCAATATCAATTAATATTTATAGTGTAATAATTTAAACAAGGTCAAATTATACTCTATTGAAAATATATTCTATCAATCAATTTTCCCTTTCACTTACTGTTCTTGTTGCATAGACCATAATATGATTTCTTTTTGCTCCTCAACATGAAATTGTGTTTTTTTTATGTGGTATATGGGTGTGAACTAGTTATAAACCCCACAACATTTCATGAAGTTGTTGTCCTTCCATCAATATAGATAGATGTATCTTTGATTTGATTCTTTTCTTTTCCACTATCATAATTTTTTGAAATTCCATATATCTACTTGCTCTTCACATATTTTGTCAAGATCATCCAATATTTGTATTTGCACAATGGATCAACATACTCCATCAATTCAACTTTGCATATGTATGGAACGTTTACACCATCCATGCAAAATTTGTAGCCATGTATTGAAAATGGAACAATGCAATATGTGTACCATTAAGTACAAATTGTGTCCAAATCAAGGAGTGGGTTGGGTTTCCACTTCTTGACAAGATGCTTAAACTACGTTGGCACATCCATATCATCCTATATCTTATCCTCATAATAGGAATTCCCTCCTTTGGCATGAAAATAGTCCATACATTCGAAAAAATCCCTTGATAAGATCACCTCTAGTTGATCTCACACTCGATTCTCCTTCCCCTCTCTCATTCGAACTATCATCAATATTGGAAGAAAGATATGAAATACATCTATCTGTTTCTACCTACATCAAATTAATGTATGCATAGACACAATATTCTATCGATTCTAAAATGGTAAGAAAAAAGAAACAAAACCATAGGCATGGAATAATGAAAGAACAAGAACCACACCTTTTGTTTCACTACAGAGCATGCATCATTATCAATACACATGGATATTGGTTTTGCAATAATATCATTGGCATGCTTGAATATATCTTTGGAAGACTCGAACCTATGGGAGAAAGGCATATTTTCCTACTTTTAGAAGGTGGTGTGCTATTAGTTAAATTTGCAAGACAAGATTTCATCTGTCGGAGGAAGAAATAAGAAACAATTAACCCAAAGGCTTGTAATAAATAGAGAATGAGAAACCCACCTTTTGTTTCACTATGATACATGCCAAACCAGGATAAGTACTATGATTTTTCAATGATCGACTCATAATAATGTTTTCATATATCTTTAAAAGAAAAATATATGGAAGGAACACATCTTGGCCTACTTTCAAACAATGGCATGGTAACATTTACATTTTCAAGATAAGATTCCATCCATGGAAGAAGAAATAAGAAACAATTAACCCAAAGATTTAATATAAAAAAAGAATGAGAAATCCACCCTTCATTTCATTGTAGTCCATGTAGGATTAGGATAAGTAAATTGTACATGGATATTTCGTTTGCAACAATCTCATTAGAATGCTTCTGTAGATCCTTAGAACACTCAAATTTATGGTAGGGGGTATATTGGCCTAGTTTTAGAAAATGGTGTTATATTGTTTCAAAATTAAATAGAAGATTTTGTTGTGGGAGGAAACTATAAGTAAGAAATAATTAATTGAAATTCTTATAATAAACAATGAACAAGAACCCCACCTTTTGTTTATTTGTAGTGTTTTCCACATGTTGATCAATATTGTATATGACTTTGTTTTTTTGCAATGATCTCATCAGAATGCTTCCATATATCTACAGAAGACTCAAATCTATGGGAGAAGGGTATATTGACATACTTTTAGACAACGTTGTGTTGTTAGTTAGTTTTTTTGTTCCCGTGCTCTCCATAAATTTATAAACATTTGACAAAACCCTAAGAGGATACTCTTCTTTGCATTATTACCCAAAAAAGGAAAGAAAAACACTATAGTTTCAACAATGGAAAGGTTTATTCATGGTCATAATGGAAAAATCAATATGTGGAATTGTTAAATGTACTAGTTGATCACATTTTATCAATTTGTGCAATGGCTAGACAAATTATTAAGGTTGGTATGTTATTATGCACATGAAAAACTTGGATTTGTGTTTATAAACCTTTGGACCATTGACTATTTTTCTATCAAAACACATCCCTCAAAACATAATCAACACATGGAGCCGTCAGAACAAACATAGTGATTGAATATAGTTTTATTCCCTAAACTTGCATAATTATAGATTTACTTACCTTGTTATAGCATTAATAAATCAACACACATGGGAATAACAATAAATATGGTGATTGAGTTGGATTTTATTCTTGGAACTTGCATTTAAGTGGATCTTCTTACCTCGTTATAGAGCTAATAAAAGAGCACACATAGGAAAAATACTAAACATGGTTACTGAGTTGTGTTTTATGCTCTATGTTCTAGAGAAAATCAACATGCACAAGTTGAACACTAATTATTCATTTAATCCAACTGGAAATTTTCACATGGAATATTTTTAATCCAAGATATTTATGAAGGATGAGACAAGTAAACAATTATAAACATTGATAAAGACTCCATCTATATGGTAGCATTATAGCATATGTTTGAGATATGAAATATAATGATCCTTCAAAAATCCATATACGACCTAATGATCTTGATATATCTAGAGGAACTTGTGGAGAAAGTCCTTGTAGATTATTAGGGTGATGTAGTTGAAAAAAAAAAACATGTTATTCAATTCAAACAACATGCCAATGTAACGGTGGATCCCTATTTTATAGAAAAATTTAGTTCTAGGATAGCATTCATCAATGGTGTTGAGTTAGTGGTAACCACTAAAATTTTCTATGAAAGAATAACACTAATTATTGCATCAAATTACACTACTTAAGTCTATACATCAACTTTTAAGGTAACATGTTACCTTAAATTGTGTATTATTTTAAATTTCCTTTTGAAAATGAAAATCGCAATATAAGCACCACTCTACTCTTACACTGTTCTATAACTAATAATAAAAACACATAGGAAAAATACTAAACATGGTGATTGATTTTGAGTTGTATTGTATACCCTAGAATTTCATTTTCATGGATCTACTTATAACACACATATTCAGAACACTAAATATGCTTTTAATCCAATTGGCAAATTTCACATGGAAGTTGATTATTAATCAACACTAACACTTTTATAAATTAGATTTCTGGTTAACTAGTGCACATATCTACATGTAAATGCTACAATATATAGGTGTCAAGCTACTATGCATTGAAATTATGTAAATGTAGATGTTATGTTGTGGGAAGTGTCATTTACTTGACACATACTATATCTAGACACATCCTATATCTAAAAGTGATTTTTCTTCATCCTTGCCACAACACGTGAGTCACATTTGGATTGTTTGTTAATGCTTTCTTGGAACAACATGATGGGGAGATTAATGCATCATGATCTTTTATATGCATTACTACTAGTGTTTACACACGTGAATGATGAAAAACAAGCACACATATTTTGGCATTAAGTTGAAAATTAGTATGAAATGTGTCCTCGAGAATAGAAATTGTTGATTAATACTATGTAAAAGATGTAACGTGAATGATGAAAAACAAGCACACATATTTTGGCATTAAGTTGAAAAATAGTATGAAATTTGACCTCGAAAATAGAACTTGTTGATTAACACTATGTCAAAAGATGTATTTTATGCCTAAAGGAATATAAAATAATAACAACACTAAGCTTGAATAACCTCTAATTGTGATGAAATAAATAAAATTTTGGGCGGATAGAGAAAACCTAACTATAAATCTATCTTTAACCATTTGTAAAAGGAATGTATCTAAGTTCTAAAAACATAATACCTTACCTTGTGAAATTTGAAATGGAATAGTTTGCTAGAAGTGATAAATATGTCATGAATGGTATTGGAATGTAATACCTTACCTTGTGAAATTTGAAATGGAATAGTTTGCTAGAAGTGATAAATATGTCATGAATGGTATTGGAATGTTGGTTGGTTGTTATCTGGACAACATAAAATGATCAAACAAATTGAGATTAATCTAAAAATGAAGCAATAGAGCTTCATATTATAAACTAAGAAGTTAAATCATGCCAGGGAATTGTATAGATTAAAAGATTCAAAATCTTTAACTATGATTACTAAAAAAAATTATATATAAAGTGAAATATATTGATTTACACAATCAACATGAAGAAAATTAAAATATAATTTGAAGTATAGACAATTTTTATTAAGGGAGTTTGTTTCTGAACGTAAGATTATTTCTAAGTTGGAGCTATGATTTATTGAAAGTTAAATTGAATTATAGTTAAAGTTATGGAAATAATGACTCATCATAATTTTATTGAGAAATAAATCAACACACATGAGAAGAACATTAAACATGGCAATTGAGTTGGGAATTATTGATTCGTAAACGAGAGACTTATAGTCAATTGCTTCACCAACACAAATCCTCTACATAATTAACTTCTAATATGTGTTTCTCTATCTTATGTAGAGATATATGTATTATTAATGGCTACAAGTCTTATATTCTTAGTGTATCTCGCACACAACAACTAGTTAACAATGGCAATAATAAATAGGATTATGAATGCAAACTTTTCTATTGTTATCATTAGGTAGGCACATGAGGATTCGTTGTGCATATTTTCTACAAGGATTGAGATCCTTCTTGTTTTCGATGCTTTGTTCTTAAGGACCAATTGAATGGAAAACCCTTTGAATCCATTTATGTAAGAACTCTATTCGAGGGTTCAAATCCAATTGCTTGTGTTTGTAATGTGTGGACATGGATACCTCCTTATTTCTTTCTCTTATAGTTGTAGGTTTTAACACCACAACAAATTTTGTATTGATCCGAATTTTAGGGGGTATATGGTCTAAATTCGGATGCAAAAGTTATAAAACTATAAAGCTAATAAATTGTCCATGTGAATCAAGGAGATGCCCACCTCCTCATTAATTAATTGGGCTAATAGGTCGTCCATATGGGTCAAAGAGAGTCCCACCTCTTCATTATTGTATTTGGTTTTATTTTCCACTAATTAGTTAGTTGGGTAGTTAAATCTATTATTATAATAATAGAGACTCATTTAATGAGCTCTTCCCATTATTGTATCGGGTTTTAATTTCCATTTCCACTACTTAGTTAGTTGGGTAGTTAGATTTATTATAATAATAATAGAGACTCACTTAATGAGCTATTTTTTACTTTGTCCAATGTACCAATTTGTAATGCTATATAAAGGACTAGCAAGCCTTCTCATAATATCAAGTTATTCATTTTGGCTTCTCTCATATTTTCTATTGTTCATTGTGAGATTAATTAGCTCCAAGTGATTTACTAGTAATGAGTTTTAGAGGTGAGGCTCCTCTTTGAGCCTCACCTCCCAAGTACTTCATTTACATGTTTTTGGCCATGCTTCTTTTCATGCAATATTATCATTCCTAAGCTCCTCCTCTCTCGGAATTCAAGCCATCCAAATCTTATCCCCCGAGATCTGGATCAATGGTATCAGAGTAGGTAAGCTCTCCATCGGGACAAGGGTTTGAAGCATGTTGTGGGTTCAAACATTTGTAGCAAGAACCAACCTCCTTTTGGTACTATCAGAATCCATTTGTTGAGCCATACATTGTAAGCATCATAGTTGGTCCACATGCACTACAGGGCTTTGTTTTTACCCTCGGATCTTCGTTCACCATTACAAGGAGAACCATACACTGATTCACTACATCCATACATGGATTAACTACATCTATACATGGCTCCACTATATCCATTGGTCTACAACATTTTCAACAAATTTGCAGGGTGTCCATGCTACCCACGAAGGTTCCACAACCTCTACAACAACCACTCTACAAACCCTTGGAATCCTTTTGTGGCCCTCTACACTCATCCAAATTCAAAGATTTGTTGCGACCTCTACCCGGCATTTCAAAGGCTCTTCCATAGCTCATTGGAAATATCTCTTCAATATCTCAAATGGGTATTTCGCAGAATCTCATTTGGCTTCCTGGTTTGAGAGATATCATCAATTGAATTTCAACATGTATTTGACTCAAGGAGGTCGCGCATACCACCATCTTCAACGGTATTTTTCTCCCTGATCAGGAAAATACAAAAGGAGTTCCACATAATTCTGAAAATAACTCTTCAATATCTCAAATGGGTATTTCACGGAATCATATTTGGATTCGTGGTTTGAGAGATATCATTGATTTAATCTCATAATGTATTTGACCCAAGGAGGCCGCACGTACCACCGTATTTAAAGTTTTTTTTCTCCCTGCTTAGGAAACTACAAAAGGAATTCCACATATGGATGGAAATATCTTTTCAGTAGCTCAAATCGGTCTTCGAAGAAATTGGATTTCATCACTTGTAGCAGAAGTTACGAATAGATTTGTAGAAGGATGTTCACAACCCCCAAAGTCATGATTTTCCCATATTTTTTATTTTTTTTTATTTTGGGATTTCTTTATTTTTCTACCCATGTACAATGTTATTGTCAACTAGGTTATGGGTCAACCACACAAAACCCTTCTCTTCATTGGGTATTTTCACATTGTAATCATAATGGTATGATAATGGGGTTTCTTTTTTTAGCATGGGTGAAATGACGGGGAAAATCATTTTCTAAGGGGGAAGGAATGATCGGAAATTTAGGGGGTATATGGTCTAAATTCAGATGCAAAAGTCATAAAAATATAAAGCTAATAGATTGTCCATGTGGATCAAGGAGATGCCTACCTCCTCGTTAATTATTTGGGCTAATAGGTTGCCCATATGGGTCAAAGAGAGTCCCACCTCTCCATTATTGTATTGGGTTGGGTAGTTAGATCTATTATTATAATAATAGAGACTCATTTAATGAGTTATTTCCATTATTGTATTGGGTTTTATTTTCCATTAATCAATTAGTTGGGTAGTTAGATCTATTATACTAATAATAGAGACTCATTTCATGAGCTCTTTTTGACTTTGTCCAATGGTCCATTTTGTAATGCTATATAAAGGCCTAGCAAACCTTCTTATAATATCTAGTTGCTCATTTTGGCTTCTCTCATATTTTCTATTGCTCATTGTGAAATTAATTAGCTCTGAGTGATTTACTAGTAATTAGTTTTAGAGGTGAGGCTCCTCTTTGAGCCTCACCTCCCAAGTACTTCATTTACATGTTTTTCTTCATGTTTCTTTTCATGCAATATTGGCATTTATAAGCTCCTCCTCTCTCGGCATTCAAGTCATCCAAGTATCATCCGCCAAGATCTGGATCATGTATGCACAAATTAAACTCCAAAAATCCACGTATCAACAATCCAAAAACAAAGTAGTCAATTACTTCAGCCTGAAATCCAAACCAACAATAAGCACAATGCATGGTTCTAGCAATGAGGTGGAACAAGCTTCAACTTAAACTTTTAATACAATGCAAAACTCACATACATATACATTGTCTTCTCAAGAAAAAGGAGTGCTGAGAATGGAGCTTCACATGTAAAGAGCATATGGCAGGTTCAAAAAACATTCATAATAGATGGTATGTCTCATTCAACACCCATCCTTCCACATTTCTTGTGCTTACAATCATACTCCAATTTATCTTTATCTTGTACACCATCAATTCAACATGTATGAGACAAAAAACAATTATACCACATCTGAAATGGATTCTTAAGATGAATGGAATATCATAAGAATGGTTTCCATACACAATTATTTTATAAGTCATAAAATATGTATTTATAAGTAAGGTTCCTCCATGTATACATGGGAATGAGATAAACAAACTTTCCTTGAATGTAATGACTAAGTAATCCAAAAATGTATTGACCAACGTAGCCTTGAGGTATTTTAGGTATCATCCTATGTTATTGGTTAATTTAATACATTCACTCTTAGCACACGCCTCTATCCTTTGACGCATGCGATGCATAGGGAGATCAGAATGCCATGCCAGACATGTATAATTTGTACAACACCGAAACAAATTGTCGATATCTTCTAGAGAGATTATAAGGTAATTTATGGACACCTAGAGGATATCTAGACAATGTATGATCATGGGAAAGATCCTTAGACCGCGTATGCAAATGGAGAAGGAGTGGGATAACTCGAGAGCAATCTTCCCTCCTGGGTGTCTTTTCCAGCGGTGCGGTTTTAAATTTTTTTCCAATCCATAACTTTGGTTGATTTTCTAAGCATCTGGTTTGGTTTAAAATGGGGAAAAACCCATGGGGTAAGGTTTTGTAATGCATGGAACTCTGATCGTGCGAAACTCAGGCCACCCCTAAAAATCTGGCTGGATTCAGGCCCATTTTTTTGCCTGAAATGCGGGTTTGTTTGCTCCCGAGTTAGCCTACTCTAAATGGAGAAGGCATGTGTATTCTTTAACAAGACTAAATTTTCTCAACCTTCATATATAGAATTAGAAAGTAAGTTAGTTAATTGCAACAACTAGTTTCTAACAACCATAAATCTTATAATTCAACAAGAATAAACAAATGTGATTACAGAGTTGTTGCCTATCACAGAGTATTCATGGAAAATGAATTTATAAGTAAATATAATGTATTACCATGGAATCAATCCAATAACTAGTATTATTTTAAACATCTAGAAACAACAATAACTCAAGCACGGTAATTAAAATAGACTTCCATCATTGAAAGGCATTGAATTTCACCTAGGGAAACCCAAAGGAAAAAAACCCCAACATCAAATGGTTGTTCAATTTTCATTTTAGCAGTCTCTAGTTATAATGCAACTCATGGTTCTATGGCTATTTAGTAATTTACACAACTTCTTCTCCTTTACAATGTCTCCTCCGAGCCAACAAATACCCTTTAAGAGTGAAAGTACAAGAAGAAATAGGGAGAGTTGTGATAATGGGGAGACCAATAGCCTAACCTTTAGTTTCTCATTCCTCTGTCTTTTATCTTCAATTTTCAATTATTTTATTTTATTATTTTTTTCCTCTATTTTGTCTCATTTACATTTACATTTGCAATGTGTTTAATAGTTTATCTAGACTTCATTAATTACCAAATTACATTTTCAATTACTAAGCCTTACAACCATTTGCATGTTTGAATCCATTTTGGATCATACCTCTCCATAGAGAGGCTTTTTTGTCTCCAAAATCTTAGCGGAGACCAATCTAGATCAATGTGCCTTTTGTCTACTTCTTTAGAACATGGCTATAAATTTGGCTCTTGGTTGTAGCTCCAAACCTAGCTTTGCCTCTGGCTTATGGTGCTATTTACTACCTCAAGTTTTGGCTATGGATTTGGCTCTAGTTCGTGGCTCACTTTTTCACATAGTGTAGAAGTCTTCTCATTGAATCTCATCTCTAAGCATCTTCATATTTGAACCTTCACTCAAAATTCATTCACATCCTTAGCATGCAATTCTCTTTCATTCTCAAACTTGGATATGGTTTATCTCAGTAGCCAATGAAGGACAAGTCATATTTTAGTTACTTTTTGTTCAATGAGATCCTAATAGTTATGCCATCACACAAAAATTCCATGAAAGGAAGTGTGGAATGCCCTCTTCTGCTATGATCAATTACTTCCTAGCATGGAAATGATTTTCTGCATCAAAGCCTGCAATCTTCATATTTTGCAGTTTGTCAATTAGAATTCCTCCATTCTTATTCTAAAAAAGAGACATGTATAACTTTGTTCAAGCGGTGTGTGAGTGCTTCACTATTGCACTTTCTATCACCATGGCAAAGCAATGACATGCATTGAATGCAATTTTACATGCCCCAACATGCCGGTTGTAGGAGACTTTGAACATTGGTAATCTATTTCACTAGATGGTGAGTCATTCTTCAACCAAATTACAATGAAAGAAAAACCATACCATGCTTGAGATCCTTCTCTCCTCTCTCTTGCTTCCATTGAACAACTAATTGATTCATTGTTGAGGTTGACCTCTTGTGATGCTACAACTCCTTGGACAATGTTTTCTCCTTGGGATGGAGATGCAAGGAACTCTTCAACCTCTTTACTCATCCCTCTCCACACTCTTCTCTTGGTTGTGTGGTTTCTATGGTGAATTGATTGATGAATCCATTGACACTTTTCTTCCTAATGGGCACTCAACTTGCAATGGTGGAAAAAGTTCTTGGCACTACTATATGGATTTCTTGACATATTCCTTTTATTCCTATGCATTTGAATTTGTTGTTGGTTTGGGGAATTTTTCTTCATGTCATTCCTCCTTTGAATAAATATGGTGTGTGGTATGTGTCTTGCTTCTCCCAACAATATGCTTCAAGATAAGATTTATTCCCATAGAATGAGCATGCATCTAAGTACCAACAATTGGTAGTGTTATGGCCTTTCCTATTGCAATAGTGACAAATAAGGATGTCTTGTTTGATGCAGACTTAGTGCTTTTCATCTTCTTGTTACAGTGGATCTTCTCACCACTTCTTCTAAGTGTTGGTGCAGACTGAGTCTTTACACTTTCCTCACTGCTTCCCTTCTTCAATCTTCCATAAGAAGGATGGAGTAAAAGTGTGATTCCCTCTTGCTTCATATTTTCTCTTTCTTCTAATGAGCGGGACAACTATTTCATGTATTTTGACTTCACAAAAGTGGTCTTCAAGGTCATGGTATTTTTCTCTCTACCATCAAAACCTAGGATTTCATGCTTGACCCTCGTTGTAGCTACAATGGAACCTATGATTCATTGCCTTGTCTTTCCTATCCCTTGTCCATCATAGCGCATTTGCATTAACAATTCAAACCAATGCCCCTAGCATGCTTTTCAAATTCACCAAAATGCTCTTGAGAAAAGTCTAAGGAAGGTGAGATTATCATAGTTGTCTCAGTCATGGTGTTGGCCTCAAAAGTGGCAATGGAAGATGGATATTGTTCCTTGGTCTCTTGAATAGCTGCTTATACCTTTTCCAATTCTTCTTCCTTCTTTTCCATCTCTCGATGTATTTGAGGCATCATTTAAGTGAGTGTTGGATCTCAAAAATACCATATTTTATTTCATTTTTCATACATTATCCTTCACATTTATCCTTATTCATCACTCCATTAATCATTTACTTACCATTTCCACAAATAAAATGGGTTTACCTTTTCTATTTTCCAATTTATTTATTTTTTTGTATTTTAAGAGAATTCTTGATTAAATATTAGGAAATTAACACATTTGTCATATATATCTAAAAGTTGTGTGAGCTTTGAAATGTGTAGGAATATTTCAAAGGATTATTCAAAAAGCTTTTCGAATACTTCCTCTACCATTTCAAGATTTGAAGGAGATAATTATTCAAGCTAATTTCAAGGAGAAATATCATGAGAGGATTTGTGAGGATTTGAAGGGATAACCATTTTGTAATTATAGAAAATTAATTGAGAGAAAAGTGGAGGATTTGAAGGAATAAGTATTTTGTAATTATAGAAAATTGGTTGAGAGAAAAGTGGATTTGTAATTATGAGTTGCTTATCTTCTTTTCAAAGAACTCATGTGTAAATAAAAGGGCTCTCTCCTCATTTAGGTAAGAAGAAGAGGAAGAGGAAAAACAAGAACATAGTTAGTCTTTACTCTTGAGATAATGAATTAGTCATGGATTTCATCATGTTGTAATGGAGTTGATGTTTTAGAGTAAATATTTTGATTTATCCATAATAGATTCGTTATTTTGAGTTGTTAATATAGATTTTATGTGAGCTCATATATGTTTGTCATTTGTCATTTGTTATTTATGGTATAGATGATTTTTCCTTTGTTTAATTTCATGCTTTCTCAATCACGTTTAATTTATACAATTTCATGAGTTTTTTATTTCGTGCAATTCAATTTCATTCGTGTGTTTATTTTTCAACCATTGGATTAGGTTAGCTTACTTTCACCCTACATATATTGTGCTTTCACCTCGAAGCTTACGAGCCCGGGTTGACAATTTTATGTCGAATTAACTAGTATATATTTTACTCGACATTTTTGGCGTCGTTGGGGGAAGGTGCTAAAGGGATTAGAGCTTAGGTAGGTAGGTTGACTTTAATTACACAACAAGGGGGACGAGAAACTTTAAGACAAGAGGTAAGAACCTGTGCATCCATTTTAATGGATTGCTCAAAAGCCTTGTTGTTCCTTTCTGCAAGAGAGTTTACTTTTTATGCAAGTTTGTTTTTATGCAAGTGTTCATTCATTTTGGATTTCATTTATTCGGTTGGGATTGATTTCATTATAAATTAGTTTTTTCTTTCATATGAGTTTGCTTTTGATTTTGTACCTATTTATTTATGATTTTGCACTACTTTTGTACTAGTATTGTTTCATAATGTTTCATACTTCTTTGTACCAATTTTTCATTTGTAGTATCTGATTTGAATATCGGTAAGATGATTTAAGGATGAGCATAAGTTTGGAACAACTGACTCAAATCCTAACAACAACTGGGATCTCTTCTTCCCAAGAAGAGCATATTTTGACCGCAGTCAAAATCTTAACTACTCCTCCAAAAGAAAAAGAAGAATTAACATTTGAAGAGCCCTATACATCTGATAGGGAACAACTATTTGAACAGGAAATCAAGGAGGACAATGAAGAGATTTTGAGTGATCTAAATCCGAATAGAACTCAATCCTATGAAATTCCTATCGAAGTATGGTTCCAAGTATTAGGTTACAACGACTAAATTTTCTTATTTTTGTGTGTTTTAGATTTCATTCCGCAAAATTGACAATGAGTATATTCTTATAACTGTTGCGTGTATGGTTACATTGGATATTTGACTACAAGTAAATAATTTCTAACTTTCAATTAGAGTAGAGTAGGTAGGAAAAATGAAAAAAACAATGTTATTTTCAATTTTTGTTTTAGCATTGAATAAATATGCTCTCCTCCACGCTTCATGCAATCTCAAGGATAAAAACCTAGGATGTTTAGAAATTTTTTCTGGAAGGATTTAAGTTGTTGATGATGAAAGAAAAATTCCTGATCAATTGTTTGTCTACCATTTTAAATTTGCAATATCCATTTGCTAAATAAATAAATCATTTAAATTTTTTTTAAATTAATAAATCTTCTAGTTTTATTAGGAATAGTAAAAAATTAAAAATTAAAAAAAAAAAAAAAATTAAGAAAAAAATTAGCTTTGTGTTTTGATTTTAATATAGGAATAATACCCCCGGATGGGGTGACACGAAACGAAGGGTCATTGACACCTGGACAAGCACTACGTGCTGGCTTAACTGCGGATGGCAGCTACCCACGCACCAGCATTTACAGTGGGAGCAGGCCATTGCAGAGTTCACTTGACGACGAAGCTCCCTCGAGCGATAATTTACTGTCTCTGCGAGCTCAGTCCGATCAATTTAATGGAGGATTTGGAAGGACAGATAGCAATGAAGGCTAGCTACGGGCTACTTTACGAGCCGGGACGGGGAGAATTCACCATGTCATTCGTTTGCCAATCCTTCACTTCTGCTATGCACTTTGGTGAGGGCTCTTTGTTCGTTGGGAATACTTGCATGCGAAGAGTAGCTTGGGTTTCACCCTTGCTGCTGCTCTGGTCCAGGACATTCAGACCTGCGCTGTGTTGCTCTGGTCCAGAACATTCAGTCTTGTGCGGTGGTGTTGGCACTCACGACCCGGTTTCAATGGTTCGCGAGCGCGCCAGATCTCGTAGGGGCTCGGCTTGGGAAGCTCACAGAGCGCAGCGCCAAAGAAAGCAGCATTTGGAGTGTGCTCTGACTATGGCATCCTCAATTCTTCGTAGAAGGGCGCATGAAGAACGGCGACGGCTGCTTGACTCCATTGTTGAGAGGAAAGCTGGCTGCAGCAGGGAAGGTTTTGACTCCAAATTGAGTACTGCGAGGGCTCCCGAGCCTGAGAATGAGTGGCCCTCCTGCATAGTTGAGGAGGACCCGTCCATAGGCGATTTGACTTGTATGGAGGCACCCAGTGCCATGAATTGCCCTGTTCGAACAATGACCAGAGATGATGAAGCCCCAGGATGTCTCATTGAAGAAATTCCCTGGCCTCCGCCTCAAGCTGAGGTACCCACGGACAATGAGACCCGAGTGGAGCAGAGAATGGAAGCGACAGGCTTGGAGGAGAACTCGGATCCGGGGAATGCTCCTCGCAGTGGATCGGGTGGCGATTTGCATGGTTTGCATTTGGGCGACGAACACCTGGCACTGGTCTACGAGCTTCGTAGCCACCTGGCGGACACGGAATTTAGGATGCTCCTCATGCACCAACGCCTAGACATTCTACTAGGCGTGCTTACCGGTGTTCCAGCTCAGCTCAAATGTCCCCTGTGCATGCAGGAGTTCGTCAATCCAGCGAGGCACAATTGGCAGATGGATGAAGATGATGGCGCCAAGGATATTTAGGTTTTACTATTTTCTGACTTTTGTTTATTGTTTTTCTGTTTCATGCACTTTTGGAACATTAGCACCTGTCCTGGTTTCCTCCGGGCAGGACAGGTGCTTCATATCTAGATGTATTATTGCTAAAACTGCTATTAGCCCCTCAGATACTGGTTTCCGGATACCGGCAGTATTTTTTGGTGGTTTAGAGCCATGACTCTGTACTTTTGTCTAAAGTTTTGTGATTATCTAATATAGAAGGTCCTACCCCTTTTTTACTTAAAAAAAATATAGGAATAATACAATAAAAACAAAACTTAAAAAAAAACCATCAAAATGCATAGAATTTCAAGCTGAAATTGTAGCTAAATGCAAAGACCCTATCGTTTGAAATTTATTTCTGCTAGAATAGCTTCTGTTTCAATCCGGTTTGAGTGGTAGCAATGCCATCTTTTCGCCTTCATCCTGTAACCTGAAATGAAACCTGCAAGTGCAAATCAATAGAACAAAAATGCCATGCCATTTCTGAAAATTTTATCGAAGTTCCACGCTAAACCTGCAATTGATAAACCTGCAAACATCGCTCCCATCGCTAGCTTTCATCCTTCTACTCTACACGCTCAACCTTCCATAAGCCACAATTAAGAGAAACATTTTGTCGTCTCGAGATTCTACATGAAGTAAAACAATGCTAAAAAAAAATTAGGGTCACATTAAAAACTTTCTCATGCCATCTTGTTCAGAGAATATTTGATCGTGTCCACGACAGGCAACAAGGTTTTTGCGCGCTCCCAATTTTCTTCGCCAATCGATAAGTTTTATTTGACTTCGCCAATAAGTCTACATGTGGCTTATCCGGGCCGGTGTGCCCACCTTATCATTACATGAAATCATCGGCCTGTACGAGAATGAGGAATTATCTAAAGCAAAATGTGAGTTATCAGAGTCTTTCCTAGGGTTAATGGAAACAAAAATCACTATTAGAAAGTTGGGGAATCAGGGAATGATGAGAGAAAACCAATTAACCCACTTTTACCTATCAAGATTGCAAGAGGATAAATGGAAAATGATGTGACTAGTTCCAGCAAGATATAGAAGTATGGTTGGCACCAACCAGCTAGCAAGCCAAATACCAGTGAGCCTCCTTGATTTCAACGATTTCAGAAATTTTGTAGCATGTCGTGGAGAAAGCGTGGGAACTGATAAAATTAAACATGGGTTGTTTCAAAAGATTTTGGATGAATGGAGTGAAGGCACAAGAGTTTCTTGTCGATGGTTACGACACCAAATCTCACTATCTCTGGCCACCAAGATCAAAATCGTGATTGAGTTTCCAGTGGAAGAATGTTTGTTGTGATTCGATCTCGCAACGTGAGATATGTTACGTTAGCCGCCAATATATTTTGGGATATAAAATTGTTTTCCCCGAAAAAAATTCTTCGGTTCAGCTACCTGTTATCTCTTCACTTAGGGATATTCATTCACCTCTGCTCCTAGGGGCATATGGTTCTCGATTAACACATGTCATGGAGGGTTACTTAACTTCATAAAAATTATTTAACGCCTTGAAAAAGATATAATTTTAGATAATATTCAAGTCCAAGATGATTTAAAATGAAAATGTCTCATTGGTATATATAGGAGACTAGGAGGTATAATTACAACTAATGACCTAGAGCCCACATAAATAAAATAACATCACTAATATAATATGCTCTAATTAAGGAGTAATGAACCAATATTAGGACTTAATAGTTAAATGTGTCATCCATTATGTTGGTTGCTTCAAAATCTTCAAACTCCTCTACTCGAATGATAGGCCTCCCATCAATCATCTGGAAGAGAAGTTTGCAAAAGGTGAGCTATTAGGTATTGGTATTGATTTTAGAACATGTAGATCGAGTGAGTTATTTAGACGATATGTAGGAATATGTCTAGAGCATGGGTCATTCGGTGACTCGGACTGAGAGGTTGAATTTACCATACATTCCAACAATTGTGATATTATATTCTCTTAATCTTCCTTCCTAGGGTCGTTTGATCGAAGAACCTATTCCTCTCTTGGTGGTTCTTATCCGAGCATTCTCCTTCCGAACAACAAAAGGGTTGGTAGCTCATATCATATGGTTTCCTTTGGTTCCACTCCCCACAAAGAGCCCTCTTTGAGCCTTGTGAAAAATATCCTTAAGACCCGCATACACACCCTTTATGTTGCTGCAATCAAGAAGATGTGACCAATTCTACTTTTCTTGGAATATTGCACGCATTACTTCGAAGTCATTTATGCAATAAGGCCTCTTCACTTGCCAAGCTTCATGTGATTCTGTAAGTTATTTTTCCTTTGGTTGGTTGGTGATGGTGCGAGCTCTCCATTGTGCCCTCAAATCATTGCAAATATTTTTGGACAAACTACAGAGTGCAGATTGAAAATCTATAGAGTTCAACCCATGATAGTATGGAAACTTGGAGGATGGGGACAACAAAATAAAAAATAAAAATTACATGTGCTCGACAACAAAACGATCTCTTAATTCTTTCCTTGTAATGTTATGATGATGATGGAACCTTGTTTTTTTTTCCAGGTTTAAGTTATTTTCATTTTTCTAATGTATTTTGAATTTAGGTAAAGAGACGATGGAAGCCAAACAACGCCATGTATTGATTGAAATTTAAAAGATTCGAAGTTATCTCCATTCCTGGGTTGGTGGATTAAAATTTAAAAGATTCGAAGTTATCTCCATTCCAGTGGCAAAATATTTGGGAGTCTTTTTCCCACGGGGATTGGATATTAGTAACATGGTAAAAACCCCAAGTTGTCATTCATTTACATTTGTATTGGTACTATTGTTTTTATTTGGATAACATCAAAAGATATTAGATTTCATGGCAGCTATATTGATGATTTTAGAGCAACTAGGAATAAAACAATAAAGAAAGTAATTAGAAAATGATAAAACTTAAATAAAAAGCACACAAACAAAGAAAAATAAAATAAAAACTTTAGGTAACATATTAAAAATAAAAACCATAAAAAATAAAAAATAAAATTGTAAAAAATAAAAAAATTTAAAACTTTTTATAAATTTTGCAAATGGATCACTAAAACTTCCTAAAAACAATATTAATATCATTCTTTCATTTCTTACGCTAAATTGGTTTTTGAAGTCACTCAAAAAAGGAACCGACGAAGAAAATCGTGCATCATGGCATCAGGTAAAAACACATTTCTTTTATTTCGAATTTGATTTGCTAAGCACACACTTTTCCTACATTTTGTCTTTCAATGCTCTCACAATTTTTCTGCAAGATTATTGCTAAACTTTTACAGGTTCGAAGATGATCCTGAAAACTTGTTCATGCAAAAGTGATTTTCAAGAACCACAAAACTTTTCAGAAAAAACATGTTTTATTGATAGCTTGAAGGAGTTAATCTTTCCATCGCACATGTCATACCATTTTGCCGCCATAACAAACCTTTCCGAAAACCAATTGCATCATGATATATTTCCATACCGCCCTCCTTCTAAGCTCATTAGTCATCCATGTTGGAGGTTGCTTTGTCATTTCCTATGTAGTCGACATGAAATTTTTTATCCATCACTACTACCTCATGACTTCCCACATTTTCTATCTTTCTGAGTCACATACATCATTTTCCTCCTTTGCGTTCATTTCTACTTTATGAATAAAACCATCCATCTCCCTTTCCATGACTACATTGCCTTGTTTTCCTTGTCATAAAAACTATTTGACTGTGAGATCTTTCATCTATAGTCCTACCAATCATTTTGTACAACTCACATTGACCGATGTGGGATTTCTTACGGCCCACCTTTCAACAAGTCTCACCCCATCAACCTCGACACATTATATGGGATAGAGACTAGAGTCCTTATGAGTACCTTGAGGCTTGCATGATTTAATGGCAAGTTCTCTCACTGAAATCATGTGAATACATCAATGTCCCTTGATCGTTAGATCTTGCAAGTGGCTCGAAATCAACTTGTTTATTCACAATTTGCAAGATGCACTTAGGTACCTTGGCACTCATTGACATCAATGGTGAGATTTCCTTGATTGGTTAACGACATCCATCAATGGTTGATAATCCAATGACTTCTTTTCATGATCGACATCGACACATTTATTCGCATGACTATAATTATACCATCGAGTTTTGTAGTAGGTGGAGACTATATACTTTTCCATGACACCATCATCATTTTTCAGCAGCATACTTCCATCCATGTGAGAGTACCACAGTTCCACTTTCATATTTTGACTCATAAAACCAAATATTTCAGATTCCTTCACTTCACAATCCTTGATTCAGAAGCAGCATCAGCCACATTCCTATTGCATAGTTCATCAATTTTTTGGGTAAGTGGAGGTATGTTGTTTTCTAATCTTTAATCATGTAATTCCTTGAACTCTAGAAATGAATGAAATTGGAAAATTCCTTCACCATGTTACATTGCCTTTCCCATTTTCATGAACCTAAAATATATTCAATTTGGGGGGGAAGTATATCATTACCATTTGGTTCCATTTTCCACATGTCATCATCTCATTTACCACTGACCAACATGTCTCTTCCGAACTACACTTTATTGCACTTTGATTCCAGATATTGATCTATTTTGGCATGATTCATAACATGAAGAAAATGCTTTCCAATGTACATTGATGGTTCATCATTTCCAGTGCATGTATTCTTTTAAAACATTATGTATTGCAACAAGAGCACAAGTAAATGGATGAATGTTGTTAACACAAGAACCAACATTTTTCATATTCATAGTTGTCACACAAGAACCAACCATAAGAAAATATTTTTGCCACTCATGTATCTCACATCATGGGATGATTTATTGCTAAAAACCACCATCATACAAAGCCAAAGTTAAAAATCCAAAAGTTTAGAAAGAAATTCATGCAATGTTGCATGAGGACATGCAACAAGTTAAGTTGGGGGGCGTTGGATCTCAAAAATACCATATTTTATTTCCTTTTTCATACATTATCCTTCACATTTATCCTTATTCATCACTCCATTAATCATTTACTATACCATTTCCATAAATAAAATGGGTTTACCTTTTCTATTTTCCAATTTATTTATTTATGTGTATTTTACTAGAATTCTTGATTAAATATTAGGAAATTAACATATTTTTCATATATATCTAAAAGTTGTGTGAGTTTTGAAATGTGTAGGAATATTTCAAAGGATTATTCAAAAATCTTTTGGAATACTTCCTCCACCATTTCAAGATTTGAAGGAGATAATTATTCAAGCTAATTTCAAGGAGGAATATCATGAGAGGATTTGTGAGGATTTGAACGGATAAGTATTTTGTAATTATAGAAAATTAGTTGAGAGAAAAGTGGAGGATTTGAAGGGATAATTATTTTGTAATTATAGAAAATTGGTTGAGAGAAAAGTGGAGGATTTGAAGGGATAAGTATTTTGTAATTATAGAAAATTAGTTGAGAGAAAAATGGAGGATTTGAAGGGATAATTATTTTGTAATTATAGAAAATTGGTTGAGAGAAAAGTGGAGGATTTGAAGGGATAAGTGTTTTGTAATTATAGAAAATTGGTTGAGAGAAAAGTGGATCTGTAATTATGAGTTGTTTATCTTCTTTTCAAAGCACTCATGTATAAGTGGGCTCTCTCCTCATTTGGGTAAGAAGAAGAGGAAGATGAATAAGAAGAACATAGTTAGTCTTTACTCTTGAGATAGTGAGTTAGTCATGGATTTCATCATGTTGTAATGGAGTTGATGTTTTAGAGTAAATATTTTGATTTATCCATAATAGATTCATTATTTTGAGTTGTTAATATAGATTTTATGTGAGCTCACATATGTTTGGCATTTTTCATTTTTTATTTATGTTATAGATAATTTTTCCTTTGTTTAATTTCATTCTTTCTTAATGAGGTTTAATTTATGCAATTTCATGCTTTCATTTATTTCATGCAATTCAATTTCAATCGTGTGTTTCTTTTTCAACCATTGGATTAGGTTAGCTTGCTTTCACCCTGCATATATTGTGCTTGCACCTCGAAGCTTACGAGCCTCGGGTTGACAATTTTATGTCGAATTAACTAGTATATATTTTACTCGACAGTGAGTGTGTCCTCTTTCCAAGTATCCATATAGATTACCTTCTCTTCCAATTATACAAGTTTCACTATGCTCTTGCCCCAATATATCATGACAATTGTGAGAGAAACAACATTTGCCAAATTTCTTCTTTAGCAATGGCATTGATTTGGCTGAGATATCAAGTTTCTCTTCCATATTTTCCAGTTTGCATTCAAACATTAGACCTTCTCCTTCAAGTGCTTATTCTCTTCTTGAAGTTTCACATTGATGGCCTATGGGTCTTCTAACCTTTCTATTTTTTCCTTACCTGTGCTAGGTTTGTGTTCTCTTCAAATTTTTCACAGTAGTGTCAAGTTTTCATAGTTGTGTCATAGTCAAGGATTGAATTTCTTTGATAACCTATGATCCATAAATGAGGGACTTATAGCCCACTCACTTCACTAACATAGATCCTCTTCAAAATTAACTTCTAATATCTATTTCTCTATCTTATGCAAATATATTTGTCTTATGAATGGCTACAAGGCCTATTTTCTTAGTGTGGATTGCACGCAACAACCAACTAGTAATGCCAATAATAAATAGGATTCTGAGTGCAAAATTCTATGTTTGTGTATGTTTTCACAGTTAGTCATAATTGTTGTAGAACTTTTCGAAAAAAACTATGTAGAAATTTTTGAAATGTCCAACGTTTCAAGTGGAAACACCACCCATAATAAGGGACAAAAGAAGCTAAATGATAAGAAAAGAGTATGTTGAGTAATAGATTTAAAGGGTAAACAATCAGAGATAGTTGTTGAAAAATGAAGTAATTGTTGTTGTTGGAGATATTACACACTCACCTCGTAATTATTTTTCCTAAGTTTGCTAGTCTAATGTTAAGGGAACTATCCATAGACGAGAATATTCCCTTCAAAACAGGGTGCCTCCTATAAAATAGGGCACCTTCCCTCTTCATTTTTGACTCAGTTAGACTAGTGGAGGCAACTCATGCATGGAAGCCTCGGTTTTATCACCAATAGTTGCATGTTCACCTCAGTTTTCTAACTAGGAGAATGCATATCACATGCATGTGGCTAGGAGGGAACATATCTTGTGCATGCATCTATTTCTCTCACCTCCACACATATGACTCAGTTAACTGATGATTGCATGGAACAATTAACTAGGACTAGGTGACAATTCACTATGTTTTGTGTCAATGGGTGTCTAGATCACTACTATGGCACATTTACTTAGCGATGTAGAGTATTTCATGTATTTATTACTCATTATTCCATTTGGTTGATACAATTCATTATCCATTCTCTCATTCTCTTCTCTCTCTCTCTCTCTCTATTTCTTTTGCAAGTTTTGTATGAATTTCTCTTGGCTAGGTTCTTTGTGCAGGTTTCACCGAAACTTCACAGTGGTGAGTCACTCTTAAATTAGAATAATAAATAATAAACTAAACATTGAGAAATATATAATTAATCCAATAAACTTTACATGATTAAGGTTGAAGAAGGAAAAACAAATTTATAATTTATAAAAAACTTTTAACAAAGTGTATATGTAATATGAAAACAATGATAAATGGATTAACATAGAAAACTAATACTAGTAATAATAATAATAATAAAGAATAAATAAAATAGAAAAGAACTAGAGTAGAAAGGTATACTATTTGATTATAGGAGATGAAACAATGGAAAAAAGTGGTCAATTGAGAAAAAATAGACCCATAGGAGGTCACTGTAAGAATAGGAAAAAATAATTAGAGATACAATAAAATTAAAATTATTAAAAATAAATAGGATTAATAGTCAAGGTAATGTATGATGGGCTTCCATGATTGGTTGAGTTTCTAGCCATCATCACAATTGAAATTATTGGGGTGTTTTTTGATTTCCAATGCTTCTCAAAAATACGGGAGGAGTAATAGGGTGTTGAGGCTAGAATTTTAGTTTGGTCAAAGAGAATAAGGTGATTAGAATTGAAGGAGTGTTCAACAATAGTTGACTTAGGGATCCATATGTGGGTTGTGTCAGCGATGTGCTCTTTGATATGGGATTTAAAATATCTCCTGGATTTTCCTACGTATGATTTTCCATAGGAGAAAGGAATTCGATAGACTATCGAGCCCAACATAGGGTTAGATTTTTCCTCAATGGTTTTGAATAATTGCTTAAGGGTTTTGCAAGGTTTGAAAAAGGTTTTAAAATTATTTTCAGCCATAATTTTTGAAATACGATTGGTGGTACCTTGAATGTAAGGAAGATAAATGTGAGATAGGGACGGGGAAGATGAAGGAGGATCTTTGGATTTAGAATTTTTTGTAGAGTGGAAGGATTTGTTGATTTGGGAGATAGAGTAACCATTGGACACAAGGGCCTTATACAAGTGGCATTTTTCCTTTTCAAGGAATTGAGGAGCTGAGATTCAAATGGCCAAAGTGACCAAGGTTTTTCAAAAAGTATATTTTTTAGTTGGATGATGGTGAGAAAGGGCATGAAGGTATCGGTCAGTATGTGTCTTTTTCCTATAAACTTGGTGGGTAAGGGAACCATAAGGAAGTTGAGAGATGAGAACATCTAAAAAGGGGAGAGAATTTTCCTTTTGCATTTCCATAGTGAATTGAATATAGGTGGAAATGTTATTAAGATGGTTAAAAAATGAGATCAGGGAGGGATGAACCTGAGGCCAAACGAGGAAGGTATCATCAACAAATCAAAACCAACATTTGGGTTTAAGATGAAAGTTGTTTAAGGCTAAGGTATTGAAATGTTCCATAAAAATATTAGTGACCACAAGTGATAAGGAAGAACCCATGGTTGTACCTTCAGTTTGTTTGTAGAAAGTCCATTTAAGGGTGAATAAAGTGGAGGTGAGGTGGATTTTAATAAGGTTTAAGTTTTCAATATCAACCAGATTGGAAATGAGGTTAAGAGCTTCTAGAACATGAGTTTTGGTGAATAAGGACACAACATCAAAACTAACCATAATGTCTTGTTCATCAAGGTGAAGATGCTTTGTTTTTGGATAAAATCAGTGGAATCTTTGATGAAGGATGAATTTTTACAGATGAAATATTTGAGTTTTTCAACAAGAAAGTGAGAAAGGGCATGGGTGGTATCTCATTTCATCAAAATCCAATCTTTCATCGCTAAAACTTCATCCTTAATCAAATATTCCATTGATTTTATTGAAAAAATAAATCATCTTCACCTTGATGAACAAGACATTATAGTTATTTTTGATGTTGTGTCCTTATTCACCAAAAATCTTGTTCTGAAATATCTTAACCTCATATCCAATTTGGTTGATACTGAAACCCTAAACCTTATTAAAATATATCTCACCTCCACTTTCTTCACCTTTAAAGGAACTTTCTATGAACAAACCAAAGGTTTAGCCATGGGTTCTTCCTTATCACATGTGGTCGCTAATATTTTTATGGAACATTTAGAGACCTTAGCCTTAAAAAACTTTCATCTTAAAACCAAATGTTGGTTTCAATTTTTTGATGATACCTTCATCATTTGGCCTCATGGTCATCCCTCCTGATCTCATTTTTTAACCATCTTAACAAAATTCCCCCCTATATTCAATTCACTATTGAAATGAAAAAGGATAATTCTCTGCGCTTTTTAGATGTTCTCATCTCATGTCTTCCTGATGGTTCCCTTACCCACCAAATTTATAGGAAAAATATACATATTGACCAATACCTTCATGCCCTTTCTCACCATCACCCAACCCAAAAATATGAGGTCTTAAAAATTTTGGTCACTCAATCCATTCGAGTCTCATCTCCTCAATTCCTTGAAAATAAAAATCCCACTTGACTAAAGCCCTTGTGGCCAATGGTTACTTTATATTTGAAATCAACAAAGCCTTCCACTTTGCAAGTAATTCTAAATCTAAAAATTCACCTTCATCTTCCCCTTCCCTAGCTCACATTTATCTTCCTTACATACAGGGTACCACTAATCATATTTTAAAAAAAATGGCCAAAAAGAACATCAAAACCTTTTTCAAACCTTGCAAAATGCTTAAGCAATTATTCAAAACTACTAAGGACAAATCTGACCCTATCCTGGGCTTGAGAGTCTACCAAATTCCTTGTTATTGTAGAAAATTATACATAGGCCAAACCATGAGATGTTTTAAAGCTCGTATCAAAGAGCACATAGCCAATACAACCCACAACCAAATTAATAAGTCAGTTATTGTTGAACACTCCTTCATATCCAATCACCTTATTTTCTTTGCCCAAGCCAAAATTTTGGCCTCAACACACTATTACTCCTCCCATGTTATTCGAGAAGCATTGGGAATTGAAAAACATGCCAATAATTTCAAATGTGAGGATGGATAAAAACTCATCCAATCATGAAATCCCATCATACATCACCTCGACCATTAAACCTATTTCTTTTTAATAATTTTAATTTTATTTTATCTCTGATTATTTTTTCCTATTCTTACCATGGCCTCATGTGGGTCTATTTTTTCTCAATTGACCTCTTCTTTTCATTGTGTCATCTCCTTTCTTGGTAATTAGATAGTATACCTTTCTACTCTAGTTCTTTTCTAATTTATTTAGTCTTCATTATTATTACTAGTATTGGTTTTCTATCTTAATCAATTCATCATTGTTTTCATATTACATATATCCTATGCTAAAAGTTTCTTATAAATTATTAGTTTATTTTTCCTTCTTCAACCTTAATCATCTAAATTTTATTGGATTAATTAAAGATTACTCAATGATCAATTATAGCCACTAAACACAATCTAGAAACTTCAACCACTGAAAGATTGGATGGATACTTAAGTTAAACACTCATTGCATGAAATTTCCTCGTGGTCTGGTGGGGAAAGGTGGACAGGATAGAATTTGGGCTCTCCTCCCATCCATGTTTTTTCAATGGTAGAACAAGTTATATCCTCCCTTAAAGGATGTGCACCATTATGTTAGACCTCTATAGATCAAAGAAGTTGGGGCATGACTTGTTACTCAGTTAAGAATGGTTATGGGCATCAACTGGATGATCTTACTATCCTCCAATTGGAAATGTGGAAATTAGATGGCATTCCTAAAATAAATATCTTTTCATGGACCTCGTGTGATGTCCCATCCCCAAGATTAGGCCAGCAGGGAGTGACTTAGTAGTCTATATGTTCCCGTAGACTATAGTCAGGCACAAACAGGGAACAAGATGGAGAAATAAGGAGGAATTAATGGCTAAACGATGAATTAAG
>ML782516.1:1083050-1122871 GCA_009831015.1 Picea engelmannii
TCATCATCATCATCATCATCATCATCATCATCATCATCATCATCATCATCATCAAATAAATATAAATTGAAATAATATTTATAACATGTAATAATAATAAAATAGGTTAATCAAAAGTATATATATATATATATATATATATATATATATATATATATATATATTGAAATATATACACATATATATTTGTTAATAAAAATTAATATAAATTGAAATAAAACCATATAATAATCTATTTTTAAGGTCACGGTCAAGCTACACCAAATTAGTGTATGAGACTCCTCTTGTTTGTGAAATAAGGGACTCCCCTCCACCCAACGATTTGACTGGTAAAATCTACGGAGGTATACATACCCTACCCCCTCTGGATGTGAACTTGTGATCATTATATATGTTAATAGAAAAACACAAATTGAAATAAAACTATATATATAATATTAAAATTTAAGCATAAATCAAATATTATATATAATATTTATATGTAAATATTGTTATAATCGGAATATAAATATTATAATAATAATCAAAATTGTATTTTTATATATTCATACTTAATATGAATAGGGAGTTTTCAGTTTTACTAAATTAAATAAAATTATAATTAATCTTAATTAATTTTTAATGATAAAAAATTTACACAAAAATTTAATCTAAATTTAATTTTTATATACATTTTCTAAAAATTATTTTATATTTCTCAAACATAATATACTAATAAATATAATATTAACACATATGAATTTAATATGAACTAAAAACAAAACCTGAAATATGAAATTGCTTTATGCCTAAAAAGCGTTGTAATCGAGTGATATTTCTGTAGCTTGAAGTGACTATATAATATTTAATATTTTGTAAAGAATAGTAAATGAATGACGTGATTAATTTTTATCGTTATATTTTTAAATTAAAAAAAAATAATATAATTTATAAATACTTTGTATTTATTTATAATAATTAATTATAAAATCATTACTATATTTTTGTTTATACAATAATAAAACATTAAAATTATTAAATATTTTAAAAAATTAAAATATATAGTTATCTGTTAATAAAATTGAAAATAATATATTGCAACATTTTGAAGAGTTAAACTAATAACTGGTCAACATAAGACCGACCATTAGATATTGTCAATGATAGAAGAGAGATCGATTTCAAAAATTCATCATTGAGAAGAAAGGAATATAAAGAATATTTAAGGTCATATAAAGAATATTTAATAAGTATTATAAGGTATATTTGTGTGTAATTCAAAGGGTTTAAATGATTATAAGGTTTTTTTTTTTTTTAATTTTCATTAGGTTTTATATTCAAAGTGGTTTTATCTTACTTTATCCACCATTTATGTGGAAGTATGACAGGTGTAAGGTCTTTAATATAGAAGGATTTGTTTTGTGGTCAATATGGAACAATAAATCCTATTATAGAGGGATTGTTCAAGGTATAGCTTATTACATAAAGAAGAAAAATTTTCTCACATTCAATTTCATAAGATAGACCCTCTCAATCAGTGCATTTGGATAGAAATTTCAGACATCGATGCTAAGAAGATTTATATAGCAATCTGTTATTTTGCAACTATTAATTCTATTTTTTATAAGAAAAAAAATATAGATAAAAATTGTCCCTATAGTATCCTAGAACAATATATTTATAGTCTACAAAATGAAGGTAATGTCCTCCTGCTAGGAGACTTTAATGCTAGAACTTCAAGTAACCAAGCTATTCTTTTAAGCAATGATTCCAACCCTAATCTTGTGTGGCTAGATGAGGATCGTGTTTTAGCTAATAGATACAAAAGAAACTCTGAAGACTTGACCGAGAATTTGTTTGGTATTGAGCTAGTCAAGCTATGTAGTTCTACAGACCTAATAATCTACAATAGTGTAATGAAGTGGTCGAACTCCAACAAGATGACTTGAATTCATGGGCTAGGAAGCAGTGTCATGGATTTTGTGATATCTGATATTCTCGGATCCAACCAAATAGTAAATTTTGACATTTTAAACGACCGTGAACCCAAATCTAATCATATAACTTTAACCCTAACTCTAAACTTTTCCATGCACAATAGCTCCATTGAAGAAAATATCGATAATGAAAGGCACCTACTTTTTGACAAAAGTAAAGTTGATATTTTCTTAAAGGATTTAACTAGTGAGTTAAATCTCCTAACTTATAAGAACAACATCGAAGACCTCTATCATAATTTTACAACAACCATTTCCACTTCCATTAACAAGTTCTCTTTCAAGGTGTCCTACAAAAAGAATAATAGAACAATGAACCCTTGGTATGATAACGAATGTAAAATTGCCAAGAAATCCATTAGGGATGCTTCTAATGAGTCCTTAAAACTCAACAAGATAAATACATACAAATCCCTAATTAAAAGGAAAAAAATGTACTATATAAATAGACAATAAGAGCATCTTTCACATCTGTCTAAGCTTGATCCTAAGAAATTTTGGAGGAAAAATCTAATTCATAAAACTAAATAAAATAATATGATTCCCTTGAAGGACTAGAATTCCTACCTTAAAAGTATTTATGAATTATGTAATTCCATGGACACCATACCAAACATTATTATAGAGGATGAAGCTTTTTCTATGGAAGACATAGAGTTCGAGGTTAAATGGCTCACAAATGGGAAAGCTAAGGACATTGAAGGCTACCAAGTTGAAATTTTTAAAATCAGAGGGTGTATCCTCATCCCTCACATACACAAGATCTTCAATTAGGAAGTCAAGAAGAGCTTCCCTAAACCCTGGATGAAAAACCTCATTGTGTCTATTTTTAAAAGTGGGGATAAATAAAATTCCCTCTAATTATATGACCATTATGATTAGCCCCATTTTAGCCAAGTTGTATGGAAGTATTTTGAAAAAGAAGATTATCCTATGGCTAGAAATTCATGGAAAAAGAGATAAAGGCTAGGCTGGATTTAGGAGATATCGATCAACTATCGACCACCTTGTTACCCTTAGGATCATTGTTGAGGAGTGTCGTAGTAATAAAACCAATATCCTATGTTGTTCCGTGGACTTTAGGAAACATTTTGACACAACACCTAGGACAAACATTTGCGATAGGTTGGAAGCAATAAAAGTGTCTTTCAAGTTGAGGGATGCTATAATAAGGTAATATGAGAGCGTTATTTCCAAGTTCAGGAACACTGAGGGCTATTCAAAAGAAATTGACTACAGTATTGGATTCAATCAAGGTTGTCCCTTATTCCCTACTCTTTTTGGCATATTAGATCCAATCTAGGTTCCATGGATTCTCCCTCTAGTTATAATACTTCTCGTTCTATGTCTTATAAAGAAATGAAACATAAAGTAGTAGAAGAAAGTTAGAATGCTAAAAATGAAATATCAACTATTTCTCATATGTTTGGTTCAATGAGAATGCATGGTGTGAATAGTTTCAGTAAAGTATATAAAGAAGAAAAGCCTCTCCATAGGTGGCAACTTCCTAAGTTACTTTCTAAAGATATTTATGATGATATTCCTATGTTTCAACTATGTGCATATTCTCAATTTAAAATCATTGAAAGAGTATCTGAAGTCCAACAAAATGCATCTGATCATTGTATTATCCCTACCTTAGACCTTGATGAAATTAGAATTGAAGCCAAAAAATCCAAAGAAAACTTCTTACATCTCAAATGTATCATAATAGACATTGAACCTCTGCACAGAGTTGGTATACTTGCATTCACTCTTATTGTTGTGCACGATAATTGTTTCAACAAATTTGTCCATGCTCTAATAAGAGGGTTACAAGGTGATCTTGCCAGAGGCCCTATCTCGTTTGAATCTCATCCAAATTTCAGAGTCTCTGTCACTGACCCAAACCTCAAAGATATATTGCAAGTTAAGGTTCTCACCAAAGGATATGATATGAAGCCTAGTTATGAAAATATTGCAATCCATTATAAGTTGGCACTCAGATATACTAACACTCTATGTCCAACATTTTTCCATGCACCTGATAGAGATTCATATAGTTATACCTTGGTATATACCTCTGCAGAAAATGCAAAACTTGTTCCCCAAGCCATTGCATGGAAAAATTAGATTTTACTACTGAATGGGTAGAGCAGGATCCTAAGCCCTCACCCCAAATTACTCTCGATACTACAGATATTGCAAAAGATCGTACTCAAGCAGTTATTTAATTTCCTCCAAGAAGCTCTGTCTCTTCTAAGACGTCATATCCCACATTACATTCAACTAGACCTGAAAGTTCTCACACTCCCATTTTTCAATGGCCATCGATTCCAGGACTCATCCAATTCCCTTTATGCTCTTCTCTTCTCTCTAACCAATCTTCTTAGAGCAGCCATCATGGTGAAATATTTTTAAACTTTCCATCTACATCTTCTTTTCCATCTCCAAATTTTGAAGGCATAGGTCCACCCATTTGTACTCATGAACCCATCTGGATGGCACCACCTTCTATTCTTCCAAGACAATGTCCTCTATGTCTTAAGATGGTAAATACCCAACCTCGAGTATGCTCTCCTATACATAAAAAAAAACATAATCCCATAAGTGATTATTCTCCAGCCTAGATCTCAAAAGAAAGTTGTCCTCATCCAAAGTGTTCTGATACATCAGACATAGATTTTCCACATGAAATCCATGTATTAATGATGCATCATATTCCTGAGCTAGAAACAAATGATCCTAGACTTAGAGAAATATTTAGCTACTATAGACCACCAAGAACTCCAAGATATGGATTAGGTTGTATTGAACAAATAGATGCAATAATTCCATCCTACGGATTTGAAAATCCATTACCCACAGGACTACAAAAACCATCAGTCCCGCAGATGCACAAATTATTTTCCCTTATGAATGGATGTCCTAGAAGAAGAGTAAACATAGACTGGATTCAGAGAATATTAAATTGGGATATGTTTACTCATCCCCAAGACAAATAATTTAATGTCATTACTTCTACAAAACTAAAGAAAGAATTATTTGAGCAATGGAAAACATATATGTCAATAAAGGATTTGTGTATATCCTTTTATGAATGGTACAAAATTTCCCAAAAGGAAGAAATTCAAATGATGTCTGCCAAAGAAATTTTTAGTACCAAACACAAATGGAAAGCCTTAGATGGACAAACAATTGAGAAATATTTCCCTTTTCCCCCTTTTAAGGGAATCATTCTAGGAGAAGAGGAAAAACAAACAAAGACTACCCCCCTCATGATACATAAGGAAGAATCTCAACAAATAAATTCAGAGAAAAGACTCCAAAGTGTGTTTGAACAGATAAATTGGACAAATATTGCTCTAAGAGGGATGAAAACACATACTTTTGTAACCAATGACTATGCCAAAAATCAACAAATAGATCAACTTCAATTTTCTCCAAATCAAGTTGCTTCCAGTATAAACTTTGTCAATTCCCAAGTCTCTCAAATAAAAAAACACTTTAGAAAGTGAAAAAGACTCTTCAAAAAGAGACCATGAAGAACTAATGGAAGGATTAGGTGAAGCTTTTAAGAACATAGGGGAATCTATTATTAAAGTATCCAAAAAATTTGGAAAGATTTGTGACAAACCAATTCCTAGTTCTTACTTATTTCCACAAAATGTCTCATCAGTAAACTCTACATTCTACATTCTTGAAGAAACTGATTTGATGAAAAGGTTTCCATTCCATTTTCCCCCGGAACAAGAAGAATCATCCTCAACTCATCTTCTGGTTACACAATCTCGTATTCTCCCTGCTAAAGAACTAGTTTCTTGGAACATGACTAGGGTTCCAGCTCCAGACCTTTATGGAAAAGGTAATCTACCAGAGGCACAAACATTTACAGATGGAAATTTCCCAGAATGGAACATAGATAGTATAACCACAGGCCAAATCCATCAAGTTATAGACATAATGTATGTTTCCTACAGAGTCATGTGCATGAAAGGGGAAAATGAAATAGAAGCATGTAAGACTATTATACAATGTTTTACAGGAACTTTGGCTAAATGGTGGGAAATAGAGTCTTCACCTTCCCTAGTTGAGAAAATGGAAAAGGAACAAGTTAAATATGAAAATGGGGATATAGTATTTAAAGAAGATGGCCAAGAAGAAAATAATATGATAGGTGCATTAAATACATTCATCCTTGAGCATTGGTGTGGAACAGTACATGAACTCTCTGATAAACATGACATAATTCTAATGTGAATGAAATGTAAGAGAATGCCCAATTATGATGATTTTCACAGAGAATGGACCCAAAGGATATATGAGGTTGAATATAGAAAAAACCTTCTCTGGAAGCAAGTTTATCTTGTTGCGCTCCCTAACAAATTTGTTGAATATTTAAAAGTACAAAAAGCTTTTGTTCAGCCTTATGAGATTTATACTTGGGGAGAAATTTACACAATCATTACCTCTGCCCTAGTAGGATTGTGTGCTAACATGAAGGTTACAAAGTCAATACAAAAGATATCAAAATTACCAGATAGTAGATCTATCTGCAAAAAATATGGTATGACCCTAGATGACCCAGTTTGAAGAAAGACAAGGGAAAAGAAAGCCATGAGACAAAGATTCCAAAAATATGATAAGGTTAAGCCCAGGTCTTACCAAACAGATAAGAGGAAAATAGGTCATTATAAGAAATACACAAAGTCTCATTATTACTCCCCAGAAGACATCAAATTTCAATCTTCCAAACAACAAAGTAAGGCCAGCCTAACTTGTTGGTTATGTGGACAACCATGACACCTGGCTAATAGATGTCCACAAGGAGAACAATCCAATAATAATAAAGGTAAGATCTCACAACAAAAATAAAGACAAAAGGTTGAGTCTTGTAGGAAAATAATCTCAATTCGCTGCAACAGATGTGGCTCAAGTCACCATTATACAAATCAATGCCCACATCATCCTTTTCCTAAGAGGGAAGAAGTTCATATGCTTCAGGAAGGATGTTGTCAGTCTACTAACACTTTTGAATTTGAATATTTCTCTAGTGAATCCTCTGATGAAGAAATGTTACTTATAGCAAATGATTGCAGCTATAAATATCCAAAGTTTTGTATTTTCCAGAAAGAGTATTCAAGTTATGAAGAAACAAAAGATGAAGAAGAAGATGAAGACGAATATGAACCAGGACCTAAAATCTATATGGCTCAAAATCAGTCTGATGGAGATGCTCATATGCTGACACAAATCAAAGCATTGCCAGAAGGAGAAATGAAGGCTACATGTTTAGATTCATTTCTAAAAAGCATGGTAAAATATCAATAGCCATAAACAACCAAAAACTCAGGTAAGAAGCCATTGTTCATAGATGCTTCTTTTGAAAGGAATACCAATTCATTTTTTAGACAAAACCAGAATGAAAAGATGATACCTTCGACTATAAATGATTTGGGAAAAGAAATAAATATTTTTAAGAAGGAAGCTACATAAATAAATCAAAGATTAAAAAAGATTAAAAAATAATCAGAAATTGAGGATGGATACAAAGCTGATTCATGGGATAGACAAAAAATAAGAGGGTTACATAAACAAATCCAGGCCCTGGAATTCATGCCTTCCCTAGAAGAAATTCCTCAGAATGCAAATGCCAACATTAGTACATTTGAAACAAATTCTATAGAAGGTTTGAATTCTATGAGAATAATGGCCATCCAACATCAACAATATCATGTGATGATTAGGTTGAATATTCAAGGTCAAATCTTTAAGTTGAAAGCATTGATCGATTCAGGATCAGATTTTAACATCCTAAATAAAGATTATATTCCTTCTTGTTATTGGTCAAAAAATAACAATGCAGCCATTGAGATAGGTAATCAAACCCTAAAGATGAAATATGAAGTTGAAATGGTCAAGTTATGTTTTGGACCTTACTTCTTGAATACGAAATTTTCACTTGCAGAAATTCCAGTACCTTGTCTTTTAGGTACTCCATTTTTGGTTGTTGTTGAACCACATGGTTCTGAAAAATTACCAAATGGAAAATATGGATATTTTATTACAATATGAAGGAGAAAAAGTCTACTCCCATTTGTATCAGTCCCTAAGTTTTCCACAATGGTTTAAATGTCTTAAAATATTATAGAGAAAGAGAAAAAGATTCAAGAACTCCAAAAAATGAAGAGAAACCAGAGGATTGATCAAAAACTTAAGGAGCTAAAGATTCAAGACATGATTAGTCAACTGCAAGAAAGATTTCAAGATCAGGTATGATCAGAACTCCCAATTGCATTTTGGGAAAGAAAAACTCATTTTGTTGAATTACCATACAAAGATAGTTATGAGGGAAAACCTTGTAAAACCAGTGCAATACCTATGAGTGCTAAATATCAAAAATTGTGTTCTGAAGAAATCCAAGGATTATTGAAAAAAGGATTGATTAGAGAATCCATTATCCCATGGAATCGTTATGGATTCTATGTTAATAAACATTCTGAGCAGATTCAAGGAGTCCCAAGATTGGTAGTAAACTACACTCCTTTAAATTCAGTCCTAGATGATTATACTTATCCTATACCCCACAAATCCAGTGTGGTCAAAAGAATAGAAAATGCAAAGATATTCTCAAAGTTTGATTTAAAATATGGATTTTGGGAAGTGTCTATAAAGGAGGAAGACAAATTCAAAACTACATTTAGTGTTCTTGCAGGTCACTATGAATGGAATTGTATGCCCTTTGGCCTTAAGAATGCTCCGAAAAAATTTCAAAGGGTTATGGATGACACTTTAAAGGAATATTTTGGCTAGCTAATTCTCTACATAGATGATATATTAGTCTTCTCGGATTCCATTGACCAACATTTCAAGCATTTGGAGATGTTTTTAAAGGTTATCAAACAACTGGTCTGGTTCTTTTAAAACCTTTGTCAAATTTCCAGGTCACACAATTTCAAAAGGCCAAATCTCTCTTCAGACCCACACAGTGGAATTTGCAGAAAAATTTCCAGACAAAATAACTAATAAGACCCAACTCCAATGCTTTCTAGGAAGCTTGAACTATGTCAATCTTTTTTATAAAGATTGTGCAAAAGATAGAAAAATTATGAATGGCGGGCTAAAAAAGGATCCTATGCCTTGGATTTAATCACACATTGAGGTTGTGAAAAAAACAAAATATAAAGTCAGGCACTTGCCAATACTGCATGTTGCAAGTGATGAACTCTTTAAAATTGTTGAGTTTGATTCCAGTGACCAAGGATGGGGAGGAGTTCTTAAACAAGTTAAGGCAGGGAGATAAAAGCCACACGAAGAAATCACATAGTTTGCTTCAGGTACCTGGATTGACAATGAAAAGAAATATGCAACAATTGACAAAGAAATAAAGGCAACCCTCAATGCAATCAATAAGTTCAAAATTTATCTTATCAATAAAAAAAGTCTGCTCAGAACTGATGATGCTGCAATGAACAAGGTGTTACATAAGAAAATCATTAAAGCAAGTGAAGAAAAATTTGCAAGATGGAAAATTCTATTTGCAAATTTTGATTTTGATATTGAACACATCAAAGACTCTGAAAATTTTATCCTTGATTTTCTCAGTAGAGAAAACCTTCAAGCAAGTGTGAAAACAAGGGAGCGAGGGAACAAGCACGCAAGGACAACCAACATGGTTACAAAACAAGCAAGAACAAATGTAGAAATCCATTCTCTGGTCATTGTTACTGAATGGAAAAATGGAGGTGAACAAGTAAGGAATATCCCGCACAATGAAGATTGGCAAGTATATTCCCAATTATGGAAACCTACATGGAAGCTCAAAAGAACTGAAGTTCTCGATATGAATTTGCAGCCAATTCATCTCCTACCAAATTATGTTTCAGAACTCTGAAGAATCCCATTTTATACTGGGAACATTCCAAACATGCTTTATGACAGATCAACTAGAGCTACAGAGGATGTTACTTCATCTTTATGCTACACCTTCAAAGATATAAAATTGTTTTGGCAACATTCTAATAATAATGCAGTATTATGTCATCAATATTTTTCACTTGATAGACCTCGCTCCTATGCTCTTTGGATAGATCAATATCCCACACAAAAGTTCTTTGGAAAAAACATGAATTACAGTGAATACAAAAAGGCATGGTTGAATTTTCTCAGGAAAGAGAATATGAATAAGACATATTTCACATTATTGAAATTCAGAAGTGTATATACTAGTATGAGGGGATTATATATTGCTTGGATATGAGATTGGTGGAGAGACTTCGACATCAATAGAAGTGAAATGGACCCAACATACTTAAATATAGAATGCACAACCGAAGATATTCCACTAAGAGAAATCTATGATCTCTTTGAATCTGACAGAATTACTGATGACATGATCTTGTCAATGCATGCAACTCATCATCTCCAATGGCTTGTAAAAACGAGAATCTCTGCACAATCATTCTAAGGACAAACAATCAGTGCACAATCATTCTAAGGACAAACAATCATAGTACGTAAGCTTTACTCAAAATCTTGGGAAACTGGTGGAGCCTATTCCCAACAATATAATATGGGTATGTTTTGTGATCATGACTAATATCTTCTCCGTATGATTTTGTTTTCATGCAAATCCTTAGAACTCGAAGAACTTCTCTGACGTTTGGTGCGGTTTGGCCCACATTCTAAGGAATATATTGGAAAGTAAAGCATTTACGAAAAATATTGTCATTCTGTACTAAAAGAGTTTGTCGACCATTCATGACGATTCTTGCACGTTTCGTCGATCAAGTTAGAAGATTGTTTGGAAAAGGTAGGCTGTGTCAGAACAACTCTCACTGGTATAGTCATCATTCTTCTTCTTTTGTTGATGATATTGTTCTTATGGCAAGGAGTCTCCATGATCTTGACAAGTAGCTAAAAATCCTCAAGGATTTTTTCTCCAATATGTGTATGAATTTTAATACTAACAAAACAAAAGTCATGATAATTAAATCCAATAAGATCACCTATGATACTTTCATATATAAAAACAACAACTTGGAGAAAGTGCCTTCATACAAATATGTCAACATCAATATTGATCACAAGATCAACTGAAATTATAGCATTGAGAAAAGGATAAATGAAGGGCGGAAATGTTATTATGCGCTTGAAAACAATTCTAAATGAGTGGATCTTTGGGTATGGGATAAGAACAAACTCCTCTTTGAGACTCTCGTTACTCTTGTTATTTTATACGAATGCAAAGTTTTGGGATGCCATATCTCTTGGGATTTGTGGATAAAGATAGACCAGATCCAAAACAATTTTATAACCTATAATCTCAAAAATTAAAGGAAATACACCATATCCTATCCTCCTCACAGAAGCAAGCCTTTTCCCCATTGAGAGCACAACTATGACCAGATACCTAATGTATAAGAAAATCTTAAACAACATGGAAGACAAGAAGCTTCATAAAATCATAGAAAATTTTAGGGGCTATATATCACCCATGGGCTATTTTTCCATGCTTTTTCCAAAAAAAAGAATAGTCAATTTCTTTTTTTTTTCTAAAAATGATTCACCCAAATTTTATAGAATAAATTTCTTTTACCTATAAAAACTATATAAAATCCTTAAAAATTTGAATATTTTTACAAAAATATCACCAAACATTTTGTAGTTTCCATAAGATCCACCAAGGTTTCTACATTTTTAGATAAATTTCCATCCTTAAAATCATCTATGCCTAAAATTGCTTCAAATTCCAGCCAAAACCACCTTCGAATCAAGTAGGGATGGAACAAGGATGCCCAGTCGTGGCTAAACCATTGGGGAATAAAGGAAGAGATCATATTGCAGAATAAGGATAATATTAAAAATATTATTACATCAAAGTTTGAGGAGAAAATGTGGTGCGATAAAGAGTTAGAGGGAAAAGATAATTAATATATTGTAAGGAGGTAATCAACCATAATCTAGAAGATCAAAATTATCTCTTTGTTTTGAGAAGTATAAAGAATAAAATAAGCAGTGTTGAAATAAGAACTAATTCTCATGAGCTCCATAGTGAAATTGAGCGTTGGTCAATTCCTAAATCACCGTGGGATAAAAGAGTCGGTCACCTTTGTGACACTAAGAGGGTTGAAGATGAAAAACACTTTCTCTTAGAATGTTTGTCATATACCCAGATTAGATCTCAATTTCAAAAGATTTGTCAGACTACCATCCTTCATAGTCTTTTAAATAAGAAAAACTATGGTGATCTTGGAACACGTATCTTAATGTTTTTAGAGCATAGAAATACAATTCTAAAGAATTTCAACTAATTCCTTATCTTGTTTAGATCCAATAAACCAATTCAGTTTCATTAGACATTCATCATCATCATATTAATATTAATAACGATTCTTACACTATATACCATTTCAAAGGAAAAAATAATACCATAAAAAAAAATTGAAAATTAGAACGAAGTGTGTTTTTTTAAATGAAACCTTAATGAAGTATAAATGTTTAGTAATGATTGTCCAAAATCAAAATGCGTCAAGATATGCTTCTCAAGATCATAAAATACTTTGTTACGTAATTTCACAATCATAATTAAAAACGTATTAATAAAATATTCAACTCATTGAGCTAATTGCATTAGCTTATCCAAAACTTCTTGCTCATCTCATTTCAGTTTTATTAAAAAAATTAACAAAATATTCAACTCAATAAAATAATTGTATTACTTGTCAATTTATAATTGTATTACTTATCCAATTAACAAAATATTCATCTCAATAAAATAATTGTATTACTTGTCAATTTATAATTGTATTACTTATCCAATTTTAGATATTGTGGGTAACTAAAATAATAATAAAAAATAGAAAAAAAAAAATTGAATACCTAATGTGATAAAAAATAGAAATAATTTGAATACTTAATGTTATGATAGGAATCTTTTTCGTAGTGACATCTGTGACTATTTATTATTTATTAGTTGTTATGTGATTTGGTTGGATTATATTAGTGACGATATGGTGTTATGTTTTATTTTCTTATTATTGTGGTCAACAGTTATGATGTATTAGTTTTAATTTCTCATTTTATTTTATTTTAAAGATATGCATTCTCTTCTAAAAATCATCTAATTCTTTTACTAATATTGATTGACATGATCTAGATCTCACACCTTGTGATGAAGTAGAACGGAAGCATTCACCAACCATACCTCAACTATATTATACACATCGTAATCATAGTGATAAGATGCATTCTCTCTCATTACCAATGTATTATTATTCTTATGGCCATACTTACGAGTATAATTGCAACTCTTTCTATAATTCAACAATAAACAAGTACACATGGTAGAATTTTGGATTGATGTTATTAGTAAGAATATGTGTGGTTGGATTGGTGTGAGAGATTAGATCTCTTGTTTGATGACATATTATTATCTAGTTTCTCTAATTGTATAACTATACAATATTATCATATATAATACTCCATATGATTCATTGACTTAGTGGTAGTCTTTTCTTAATATTTTTGTTGTATTTTTTTTTTATTTTTTCTTATTTGAATGTGTATATGGAAGCCTCGGATGGGGTGCCAAGTGGTTAACATGTACATTGACGACTTAATTGCACATGTTGCTACACTTACATCCATATCTCGTAGGATGGGTGATATTCAAAGCTCATACGAGCAAGCGAGACGACATTCTAATTCTGGTTTAATGGTTCCTTTAGTGAAGTAGGGTTGGTAGACTATGATGGGTATGAGATGCATGAGCAAGGTCCCTTCAACTCCTCCGGTGCCTCACCATTTACTCTGGGTAAGCTATGGCTCTTGTCATTCGAATTTGGCTCAGCTCTTATGTTTTGGCTCAACCCATCCATTCTCCTCCCCTTTCTGCAAGTTCTTTGCTAGCTCAGTGTCTGGATTGTTTACACGACCATGCCTCGAGAGCGCGGCAAGCCTAAAAAAGGGCCTTCTTATTACAGCTTTGTATCCAGGCAAAGAAGGCTCCGCTGCCTCTCCAAGCGCCTTCGAATTCTCTGGTCCGTCAAGACAAGGGGGATGAAGAACCTCCAATGGTCATTGTGGAAGAATCCAACATAGTCGATTATCATGCCATGAGACTCCCTTCTGTACATTGTTCCAGAACCCCACGATCCACCCTACACTAGCCATTCCACCCCTGGTGCAGCTGGTGTCTTGGACTGGGCAATTTGCATAATTTAGGAAGAAATCTCGTTGGATAAATGCCTTGAGGAGACCCTCCCTCCAATGCTCCGGACCAGGATTCATGCTCCACTTGTTTCCTCTCACTAGAACACCTGGACCTCATCTTTAAGATGCACAGGGACATGCAGGACCAACTACACATGCATGCCTTGCTCAACAATTGTCTCGACTTGTTGAACACCACTCTCTCAGGCTCGCAAAGTCAACAAAGGTGCCCGACCTGTGCACAACCATTCGTCTTCGCTCCCACCGATGACAAAGGATTCACTAGTTCATCCACTGCTTAATCTTGAAAAGTTTTTTTTGTTTGCTCTATGCACTATAATTGTCAAAATACTATATGAATTTTCATTTCCATGTTTAGGACTCTCTCTTCTTGCTCAGATCATTCAGACAATGAAGCTCCCAACCGCCTATTTCGGTCTCCATTTATTTAGAGGAACATGTGGAATTTTTTTGCATTTAGTCCAGACAACATATCATGCAACCACCTGTTCCAGTTTCCACTTGTCTGACAGAACAGGTGACTGGTATCTAGATACTATTTTGTTATGTATGATTGTGATAGCATTATGAGACAATAAAATCTCTTTTTTATTTACAAAATACATAAAAGAAAATGCTTTAATGATAGAAAGACAATGTTGTTTCATATAATGTTTGGATAATGCATTCCTTCGATAATAGAACAAAATTGTAAAAACAAAAAATATTAAGTATACAATGTGCAACACTTCAGTTGGATATTTTTTTTCACCAAAATATCCTTTCCCACAATGTTGTTTCATATAATGTTTGGATAATGCATTCCTTCGATAATAGAACAAACTTGTAAACACAAAAAATATTAAGTACACAATGTGCAACACTTCAGTTGGATATTTGTTTCACCAAAATCTCCTTTGCCACAACATCTTGAGTTGTATCCCTCATAATATCGTGTATCTTGATCCTTGTAATAAAGGAAAGAAAATTATAATTAATAGATGTTTATGTGTCCAAATTATATGAAAGAAATAATTTCGTTACAATATTATTTAAAAATTAAAGGTGAATTACATTAAGATATCCACAAGATCGGGTAGGAGTTTGTATTGAATTGGAAAATGTAGTTACTTATTTAAAAGTGTTTTTACCTAAAGGAAAGAAAATTATAATTAATTGATGTCTATATGTCCAAATTATATGAAAGAAATAATTTTTTTACAATATTATTTAAAAATTAAAGATGAATTACATTAAGATATCCACATGATCGAGTAGGAGTTTGTAGTGAATTGGAGAATGTAGCTACTTATTTAAAAGTGTTTTTACCTACATGTTACAAATTCACATGACACAAATTAGATCAAACCATAATTATCATAAATATATAATAAATGTTTTAATATAAATTTGAGTTATAACTTACCTAATCAATGATCCTCTAAGGGTACTTATAGCACTACATTATGGGTTAGAGAATGATTGATTTTTCTTTAAAGTTTTTCCAACTACGCATCCATGTAAATTCATATGTCAATGAAACAAAGAGAAACCATAATATTATTTATAAATATATAATGTTTGGATAATGTATTCCTTCGATAATAGAACAAACTTATAAAAACAAAAAATATTAAGTATACAATGTGCAACACTCATGTGGATAAAAATTTTCACCAAAATCTCCTTTCCCACAACATCTTGAGTTGTATCCCTCAATAATATCATGTATTTTGATCCTTGTAATAAAGGAAAGAAAATTATAATTAATCAATGTCTATGTGTCCAAATTATATGAAAGAAATACTTTCTTTATAATATTATTTAAAAATTAAAGGAGAATTATATTAAGGTATTCACAATATCGAGTAGGAGTTTCTACTGAATTGGAGAATGGAGAATGTAGTTACTTATTTAAAAGTGGTTTTACTTAAAGGAAAGAAAATTATAATTAATTGATGTCTAAATTGGAGAATGTAACTACTTATTTGACAATGTTAAGTATTTTTGCATAAATATTTCTAAATCATATGAAAGTTTAACTATATATAATGTTTTAATATAAATTTGAATTATAACTTACATAATCAATGATCCTCTAAGGATAATAGAACTACATTGTGGAGTAGAGAATGATTGATTTTTCTTTAAAGTTTTTCCAACTACATATTCATGTAAATTCATATGTCAATAAAACAAAGCAAAACCATAATATTATTTATAAATATATTATTAACATAATTGTTAATACACCAAATTTTTAATATAATATGAAAAATTATATTTTTCATGAAAATCATCGAGACAATTGTTTGTTGATACAATATTTTATAGAGAATTAAATAATGAACCTAACATTTTTAGAGTTTTCCAAAACATATCCCTATAACATGCAAATGAAATAAAGTAAAATTAATAATATTGATTATAAACATATCATTAAAACAATTATTAAAATAACATTTCACAACTACCAAAACTTCCCCTCCCCTCCCTAAAAACAACAACAATAAAAAATAAAAATAAACGTTGCTTAATTTTATGACATAATTAATCATGGGACGATACCTCTTTCCCTAAATATGTCTAAAGTGAAACTACTACGCACTATGCTCCTTACAAAAATAATTTAATTTTTGGGCATGACAAGTGCTCCTAAAATTTTGCTGCAACATTAAAAAAGGAAGCTGTAATATATACGAGGTTGTCTCCATCATATTGTGGATGTGGTGGGATAGTGGGCCACTACATGAAGTGAGCGTGGGGACAAATATGTACATCAAACCACTTGATGGACGACCTCACCTACCATTCCATCTAGCTTCATTTAAAAAGGAAATGGGAGTCATATTTTAATGAGTTCATCCCTAGAAGTTCCACTAAAATCCCACATTAGTGGAATAATAAAATTAATATGTCAATCAACATGTCATATTAACCTATACATTTGATTGGTGTAACTCTCATCTGTACATTTGCCTACATAAGCCAATCAAGATAGTGATTACAATGCTATCAACCCTTATTTTGGAATAAATAATTCAATTATGCATATCCCAATCAAGATAGTGATTACAATGCTATCAATCCATATTTTGGAATAAATAATTCAATTATGCAAAGGATTTGTTTCCAACCACATGGTCTACAATGTAAGTATTGGTTTCTAGAGTCAATAAAATAAATATAATTAGACTACCTTCAAAGTGAGAGAAATGGAACGTTAAAGTAGATTGGGGTGGTTTTTTATTTTTTTAACAAAAATGGTTATATTTTATTAGAAAAAATAATGCAGTGTTGTTGGTCAACAATTTAATATAAGGTTTTTGGCAAAGTTTTATTCTTATACAAAATTGCATCTTCACTATAGGATGCTTTATTTAGATGTCTCTAGTATTGTTTTAAGACATTTCTATACACTACTACATATGGGGTTAAAATTTGACAAAAAATTCCCACGATAAGGATAAATTCAATCATATCATCGTAAATTATAATATACTATTAAAATTTAATCATTTTTTATGGGTGCCCCGATGAACGCCATACTTCCAGTGAACTTCTATATCTATCGATCTTTCGACGAATGTAGAGAATGTCAACTACCCATTTGAAAACAGTTTAATGGTCACTGACTTGGTCAACTTTGACATAGTTGTCGTTCTTTGGAAGATCGATGATGGTGAGTGTTTTCAACTATTTTAGTGTAGGTGCGATATTTAAATAAAAAAAAATTATGTGCATTGTTTGTTGCATGATTTATCAGTCTTTTTTCTATGTGCTACTCGCCTCAAATCCAATTCTTGATCTACATAGCTCGGATTTTGTACTTTGAAGGTTACAAATTATTAATATTACTTGTCTCTTTTTTAAATACTCAAATTGGATCCCTAACCCTTAGACCCACTTTCATTGGGGGACACAAATTGTTGCCTAGGAAATAGGTATGAACATGTCTACTCAATTCAATTTAGTTCTCTTTTATTGTTTGATTTTATTACTTGCTTATAGTCAAGCTTTGGAACTTATGTGGTAAAAATGTATGGTTTTGATTTGTTGATTAATTTTTGAATATTGTTATAAACCTTTAACAAATCTATGAAGAAAATGGATTAATTCTCTAGTACATATGGGGTCAATATAATTCGATGACATTTGTACCATAAGAATATATTTGTATATTAATGTACTTATATTGCTTCAATGGATTTTGTTGTAAATATAGGAAATCCCAATGCCAACACCTAAAGAGAGTGAAACGACGATTGTTAGGTTAAGGGTTGCATTGGAGGCACGAGTCAGTGATAGGAAATATTATTTTCCTTGCAATCAATGCACGGGTTTGAAAAGAAGAAGAATTGTAAGGAAAACAATTGAAAGACATTGTTGGAGGTATGGGCATTGTGAAGGGGGGCATACATATCATCCCATGATAAGTTAGTCATTATATATGTCTTTGTATTGATTGTATTTATAAAAATTTCTTTCATTTTAATATTTGTTATATACACTAATGTTATATTGTTTGTAATTGTAAAGATAAATCCTCCTAGGTGTCTGTCACCGGATAAATATATGTCAAGTAGTAATAGAAACACTATTGTACAAGATGTGGAAGATGGTATGGATATTGAAGATCAAATCAATCCTATGGAAGAATATGCCACCAATAATATTGTTGAGCCGGGTGATGGGACAAATAGATTGATCCTGGACATCTTTGCTCCTATCGATGAGGAAAACATTGATGATATTCATGATGTACCTCTGTTTGAGAAGGCAAAACAACCCCTTTATGAAGGCTCAAGAACAAGTATTCTCTCTGCTATAATGGTGTTGGTGAACTTGAAGGTATTGAATGGTTTTTCAAACACTTGTCTCACACATATCCTGAGGTACGTAATATAATTCATCATATATTATATGTAAAGTTTGACTTTATTTTTCTCTATTTTTAGTGTCAATTAATGTGTAAATTAAAGATGCAATATTTTCTATTATTATTATTTACATTAACTAGTTATTTTTTATATTGTAGATTGTTAGGCAAATTTTTCTTACCACCATCAAATAATTTACCTTGCACATACCAAAATTCGTGTGCCATTATGAAAGATATTGGAATGGAGTATCAGACTATTGATGTATGTATTAATGATCATATTATATATTATGGACAATATACATCGGAAACTAAATTCTTGTAATGTCAAATTAGTAGATATCGAACTGATCAAGTAACAAAAAAGGTGCCTCACAAGGTTCTTCATCATACTCTGATAATTCCATGTTTGTAGCGATTGTTTAGGTGTCAAATCATTCCACAATTTATGGATTACCATGCATGGCACTGAAGTGAAGATGGTGTTCTTCGAATGCCTGCAGATGGTTATGCATTTAGGAACATCGAAGAAAGATGAACAATTTTTAAAGAAAAACCTTGTAATGTTAGGCTTTCATTGGCAGCTGACGATGTCAATCCATTTGGTGAGCTCAGGTCTATTTACTCAGTGTGGCCTATTTTTGTTATAAACAATAAACTTCCTCCTTGGATGTCAATAAAGAGGGAGAATACAATGTTGACAATTATGGTTCCAGGTATTTGTTTACAAAATTCGTTTGAACATTGCATTTTGTTTGTCTTATTCGTTGCATAATTACTTATATATATACAAGGTAGTAATTATTTGTACTTTCACCCAATTAGATAAGTACCAAGTGAAATATATGAATGTATATATTGAGCCACTTGTCGACGAGCTACTAAAGTTATGGGTTGGCATCACTATGTACAACATCTCTAGATTAATAGGGTAAAATCAATTTCAATTCCAAGGAATGCTTACATGGACAATTCATGATTCCCCAGGGCTAACAGATTTTTGTGGTATGTAACATACTGTTGCACTTTAATAGTATATAATTTTATGAAAATATGATGCATGCTTCTTAAATACTAATTCCTTGTTATATAAATAATATTGACATTAATCCATGTCTTGCAGGTCTTCAAACAAAGGGTAAATTTGCATGTTCAGTTTGTGGCCCTAGGATGAAATTGCATCATTCAAGAAGTCTAGGAAAGGAGGCATTTGATGAGTATAGGCACTTCCTCCCGAAGAACCATAGCTATCGAACTACATAAAAAACATATTTTCAATTTGAAAGGAGACTGCAATAAAACCACGAAGAATGACACCTCACCTATGGAAGTTGCAATATAATAGAACTCATCAAGGAAAGCATTTAGTCTATATGTCAAGATATTAATGTTTTACAATTTTAATTTGTATTGAGTTTTGTTTATTATATCTAACAATTATTGTTGTAATATCATTAATTATTTTTCATAAATGTCATCATGGTAGTAATGGGATTCCATGAGGAATGAAAAGTTACCCTATACAATTCAATAGGTTTCCCTACTGTGAGCACCTACAAATAGCTCATTTGTTTGATACAATGCATATCAGAAATAATTTAACAAAAACATTGTGGAGAATCGTAGATGGAAGGAGTGACAAAGAAAAAATTGTTAAAATTTGTACTAACATTTAGGAAGCCAATCATGCACTGCAAAATGTGATTTATTCAAATAAAAATGGAAACTGAAATAGTCTTCCATGGTTATTTATATAGCAGGAAAGCAATGTTGTAAAATAGGCCATTCGGAAAGTTAAATGCCCCATGGGACTTGCTTCAAACATAAACAATATCTTAATGAAGAAAGGTGAATTTGGTGGGCTGAAAACTAATGCACCAAATTCACTTTTCTTCATTAAGATATTCTTTATGTTTGAAGCAAATCCCAAATATAGGAAAGGGATCATTAGGTAATTATTTTGGTAGATTTATGTATTGGCACATATACAACTTTTTAGTATTATAGTTTGGTTTTCTTTCCCAAAAAACTAATGATCCCTTTGTTGTTACGATATGTTGTACCTCTATCTCTCCTTGACAGCTTTGACAACAATGTTAAACAAGTTATATATGATCTTGGAAAATACAGGAGGTAAATATTAATGATTTATATGCAAAATCGTTGTTGCTCAACTTGTCGACATATGTTTTAATTTCAATGTATGTACGTTGTTGTTGAAACCTGTGATTTGATTTGTTATCTCATGTGTAGTTGGTTATCATCTAAAGAAATACATAAAGAAGATATAAAATATTGGAGGAGATAAGTTCCTTGACTAATGTGAAAAATGAGAAACTATCTACCTCTGACATTTTTCAATGCACAAGAACACTACCTCATACACCAAGTTGAGGAGATTGAAATGTGTGGACCTGTACACACAAGGTCAATGTGGATGGTGGAGAGGCACTTGAATTCATTGAAGGCTTTCGTTAGACAAAGATAATGTCTTGAGGGATCTATGGCAAAGGGATATATGGTATATCAATATTTGGTGTATATTAGTCAATATCTTTCTAAATTAGTAGCAAAAATCATGAAGGTGCCTCAGATTTGGGATGTCAATTCAATTAACAAATTTGAAGGGGAGGTCCTAGTTGGGAAAGGTAGAATGAGGAAAGTGAAAGGTATTTAGATGGTAGAGATCTATAATACTTGTCATTAATATTTATTTATTTCTATATTGTACTTATTTAAGTTTTATTTATCTTACAAGATCAATTATTAATATTTATTCTAATTAGTAATTTTTATTCCTTTTTCATACAGTTGGTCGAGAGTGGATGCACTACATTTATACATCACAAACAATCTTGATTGGATGAAGGTATGGATAGATTGATGTATACAATGTAATGGTAGGTTATCACGAGAAGGGGTGGATACTTTGATTAAATAAACTCATCGTAATCAAGATATCAATCTTACTTAGAAGGAAATTGATTTAGCATATGGTTAAAAGATAAACAAGAAAACATAGTATTCACCCACATCATGTTTTAGTTTTTTCCAATATATTAATCTATGTGGTGTTTTTTTTTTATAAAATTTTCCGAAGTACAAATATGTTTATTGATTGATAATTCATTTTTTACATGTTAGGCATATTGTAGTTGACACACCACAAGGCTATGTGGTGCAATAGTCATAAATTTCACATCAAAAAATTGGATGGAAAGAATAAAACCTTTGATTGTGGGATAGTTGCAGTCTTGCATGTCACTAATGTTTCATCAAGAAGTGATATGCATCCAACAATATCATAAAATAGATACTATGGGTATTTGGATGATATAATCGAGTGTGACTTTAAATCTTTCACGTTAGTTATGTTTGAGGTCAAATGGTACAAGTTACAATGTGATGAATGCGATCTAGTTAGAATTTTATTTTTTTTATTTTTTTTACAATAACGACTATTTTGAATTAGTGGCCGACACACTAGCTGTCAGGTGCTTTACAACTTATGGAAACCATTAAAAATACAAGCCAGAAATTCGACGTAAAGGTCTTAGTGATCAGGGTATGGAAGCTGCAACTTCAAGAACGGAATTAGTTGCTTTCCCCTTCTCATTTCCTTTGTCCCGCGTTGACTTCTTTTTGGAACATTCTTCAACCAACTTATCAATTTTGGTTTCAAGCTTGCTAAGAAGCTTTCCAAAATCACCATGCACAATAGCTACATCCTTGAATTGGGTGTTCAAGTCGGATGTTATTTCCTCACGCAGGTATTTGAGGTCCTGGAGTAGATGTTTGTATCTATTTTCTATGGCAAAGTCATTATTTTGCATTCTTCTTGCTTGCTCTTTGACCACAACCTTCAGCTTGATGAGCTCTAGCTGCAATTCTCCCAATATTTCATCCAGTGAAGGCCCGGATTTGGAGCTAGAGGCCATTAATATGCCTTCTCAACCCTTAGATTATGCCCTTGCCTGCATAGGGTGATTTTGCCTCTCTTGATAGATCGAGTGTTGAAATAGCTTCCGCGCCCCAACTTCTCTGTGGCTCTGCCCTTCGGTATGGCCTCCCCTACCTTCCCTGAAATGCCTCGTTCTCAAAAATAGCCTCTGCACACCCAGGAATCAAGAGTTTCTCTTCATTTCAATATGGCCTCCACCTTCAGGCCTGCAAAATCCAGACGGAGTGCTGACGACAATCTGGCAATAGGATTTGTAAATCACACTTGGAGACTGGCGAAAAACGGATTTGCCTGCAGCTGTTTTGATGCTTTCCTGTCAAACGACCAACGTCCAATCGTGCCTTTGAGTGGGTTATGAGTGAATTTTGTTAACTATTCTTCTAGAGAATGGGAGCAAATGTTCCAACTTCATTCACTAATAGCTTGGCCTTGTCCATTTTTTCTCCTCTATTTGCTTCGAAGTCAGCTTGATTATTTAGCCCTCGAAAAATGTGATAAAAATTGATCTTCTAGAATTTCTGCAACAACAGGAATAGTTTCCTAAGCAATTGACTAAGTTTGAGGTTGTTTTGCCTCCCTCTCGTCTTCATGGATTGAATGATTACTTTGGAGTCTCCGAAGACCACCAGATTTTGGATGCTTTTGGAGGCGGCTAGTCTCAAGCCCTGCTAGAGCGTGAGTGGCTCCACCATGTTGGTTTCAACGCCTAGCCCCCAGGAGTAGGTGACCTCCAACGTACCCAAGGGGTTGAGAAGGATTAATCCTCCAACGACCACTCCAGGGTTCCATTTCGATGCTCCATCAAAGGTCAAACTGTGCATTCCGAGCCTAGACCTCCACCTGATGAAGTCTTGTTCTCCCATCCTGACTTCTCGACTTTCTTTCAAGACTGAATTGGTGGCTAATCAGAGATGGAGGTTTGGGACAATCTCTTTTAGCTACTATTCCTCTTCTGAGGCAAGGGTGTCTACATTCCGAAGCTTGGTCTGGGCTTCTAGAGCCCCACTCAGTAGTGCTTTGATTTTCAATGCAACTTGGAGAGAATTGCAACTTTTCTAATTGAATATCATGTTGTTCCTTTCCAGCCAAATTTCCCACATTACAAACTTGGGAAGCCACATATAGCTTACTTTGAGAAGATCCTTTTCTCTCAAGGAGAAAGGGGAGCATATCGCCCAAGTGCTCAGCAGATCCGAGGTCGAGGAGGGCAATGGTAATTTGTCAGGACCCAACATTACTATGTTTTCCCAAACCTCTTTTGCAAAGGGGCAATTTAGTAGTAGGTGGTCGATAGTTTCCTCTTCAGAAGTGCAAAGAGGGCATCTTGGGGGACCATGCCAGCCTCTTCGTCTTAAGTTTTCGCTAGTCAAGATGCTTTTGTGTGCCATTGTCCAGATGAACATGTTGATTTTGGGGATTGACTTGTGAGACCAGATAGTCCTCTAGGGCGTTGGGTCTGGTGGAACATGGGGGATAGCTTGAAGAAATTTGTAACCTATGGCTGCGGAGTAATTTACAGTGACTATGCCCCATCCTCTTTTATCCTTTACTGAGGCTCTCACAGGGGATTTCCCTTGCAACATCTCCAACAGGTTTTTGGCTTTGACTTCATGGGTTTCTGGGTAGTTCCCCAGGTCCCATTCTTTCCAGATTCCTACCTCGTTTTCTTCCCATTTAGAAATATCCCAGAGCATGTGAAGGTTGGAGGAGTGGAGCCATGCTTTGATATTGGCAAATCCTCCTTGGAGGTCTAGCGACAGCTCCCCTAGGATCAAATCCGTCCAGATCCTTATGGATTTCCCATTTCCAGGGATCTAGGTGAGCTTGGAATTGAAGTGGATTAAGGATGTATGACAGAGGGTAAGGATTGGCGAACCTTTCAGGACCTTCGGTGGACGTTCCAGGCATCTGATACATTTCCCCAAGATGTATTTTTTCCAAAGAACTTCCTTGCTCCATGAGTATTTGCTAGAGACTAGACTCGACATAATTGTTTCCCCCATCGCTAGATTTTGGGTAGCGACGTCTCTGATTTGGAGGCCTCCTTCTAGAATCGGTTTTTTTAATTTTTCCCAGCTTACTAGATGAATTTTCCTCTTAGATTGTTTCCCACCTTCCCACATAAATATTCTCAATAGAGTGTCTATCTTGTTGACGATGGGTTTTTGTGCAAGAAGTGTTGAGTTTTGGTAGATTGGGAGACTTGTCAGGATGGATTTCAATAGGACAACTTTCCCAGCAAGATTTAACCAAGTCGCCCCCCAGGCTTGAATGCGGGCCTTCATTTTGTCCAAGAGAGGAGTCCATTGGACCAACTTGAGAGTGGCTTTGAATATTGGGATCCCAAGATATTTGAAACTGTCCCAAGTCGTTGAGCCTTCCATTCCTAATACCCTAGTAATTTCCATCATCTCTCTTGGGGAGCAATTCCAGCTGTAGACTTTGCACTTTTGGTCATTAGTTTTGCTTCCTAAGACTTCCTTGTAGCGGTCTAGCTCCTACTTGAAGTTTCTAGCTGTTGGGACATTGGCTCCACTAAGGAGGATGGTATCATCTGCAAACTGCGCATGGTTGATGTCTTTGACGATTGTCACAATTCTGAGGCCAAGAATGGAGTGGATATGTTGACGATGTTCCAGTTGGAAGCTTAAAACTGAGGCTTGGATGACATACAGTAGTGGGGACAGAGGGCAACCTTGTCTTAGACCCCTGGAGGCTTGGAAGTACGGTGTTGATCAACCATTTACCAACGGGGAGATCCACGGAGCGGCTATGCAGGCTTTGATCCAGTTTATAATATTTTCGGTGAATCCCATATTTCTCATTACTTGGAAGAGGAAATCATATCTTATTCTATTGAAAGCATTGGCTAAGTCTATCTTAATGATCATCCCTTTTTCTTTGCACTGGGTGTTGAATTGTAATGCTTCTTGGACCAGCACTATGTTGTCCAGGATTTGGCACCCTTTGATGAAGCCTCCTTGGTTTTATGGAATGATGCCTAGCATAATGACTTTGAGCCTGGTCACTATGATCTTTGTGACTAGTTTGTAGCTAGTGTTGCAGAGGGAGATTGGTCGAAATCAACTAAAATTGCTCGGTCCTTTTTCTTTCAGTATCAGCGCTAAAAATGTTGAGTTTGTGCTTCCCTCGAGTTTGAGGCAGTTTTGGGATTTCCGAACCATTCTTAGCAGATCTTTTTTTATGATTAGCGAGCAAGCTTTGTAGAAGCGGGCTGTGAAGTCGTCAAGCCCAGGGGCCTTATCGAATTCCATATTATCCAGCGCCTCCTTGAGCTCTTGAAGTTTTATTGTGGTCATTAGCCTTTGATTGTCCTCATCCTTCAATTGATGGGGGACTAGCGACAAAGGATAGGAGGTGGGGTCTATTGGAGCTTCGTTTGGGGCTGAGTATAGATCTTTGTAGAAGTTGTGAGAAACTTGTTTTATACCTTCGAAGCTGGTAACCTCTTTCCCTTGGGAGTGGATTTATTTAACCATTTTAAACTACTTCTGAAATTTTGCATGCTTTTGGATGTAGCTCATGTTCTTGTCTTCGACTTTGAGCCAGAGAATTCTTGAATTTTGATGCCAATATTCTTCCTCCTCCCTGCATGCACAATGGATTTATTTTTGGAGAACAACTTCTTGGGTTAGCTACTCTTGAGAGGGAGAATCCTATTCAATTCTTAGTTGGAGGCTCTCGAGTGATTCTTCAATTCCTTTTCTCTTGGAGGATGGAGAAGTGAGGGTTCTGGCCCACCCTTTGAGCACTTTCTTGAGAATTCATAGTTTTTCTTCCCAAACAAAGAACGGGGAGCCATGGATCTGGGCGCTCTAGGAATTGGCAACAAGTTCTTGAAAACCCACTTGATGGATCCATAGTTGGCTGAACCGGAAGGGGATGGGGCCGAGATTAGCATTAGAGGAGAGTTCCAGGAGGATTGGCTTGTGGTCGGAGATGTAGTTGAGGAGGATTTTGGAAGAAGTCACTAAACCGAGAGTGAGGAAGGAGGATTGGATGAGGAACCTGTCAAGACATGTTGCAATGTGCCCCAGGACCAATCTTTTATTTGACCAGGTGTACTTCCCTCTTATTGGCTTGATATCTTCCAATTCCCAATCCATGATGAGGTCTTCCACCCATTCTCTAGCTAGGTATCTGAATAGAGATCCCCCTTTTTATTCCGAAGGGGCAAGTGTTATGTTGAAGTTGCCTGCAATTATTATATTCTCATTGTTTCGTTGGTTCAGGAAGGACTTTAAGGAGTCCCAACAAGCTTGTTTCTCAGAGAACTGAACTGGCACGTAGATATTGAAGAGGCGAATGAGATGGCCTGATTCTTTGTGGAGGATTTTGGTGAAGATCCAATGAGGGATACCTTCTTCTTCCATCAGATCCAGTTTTGAGCTGTCTCGGAAGGTGTCTATTCCCCCTGAGGATCCTCTAGCACTAATTGCTTTCCCTTGGCCTTTTTTCCAAAAATATTTACTTGCTTGGAGGAGATCAGGTTCCTCCAGTTTCGTCTCCTGGATGAGAAGGATTGTAGGCATCATCATACAAATGATATCTTTCAAGGATTCTTCTTTTAGTTTGTTGCCTAGCCCACTGCAATTCTAGGAGACGTACTTCATTATTTATTCGGTTGAGAGGCATTGGCTCCTTTTCGAGCCAGGCCTTGTTTTTTGGTGTTGCGTGTGTTTACCATTCCTTTGAGGGTTTTTTGGGACCCTTGCAAGACGTCCAGATAATTTTTCTCTTCTCTTTCTTTTTTATTGGATTTCCTTCCTCTAGTAGCTTTTTGTAGTGTGATCTTAGAGCTACTTGTGTTGGAGTATTCTTCATTGGACACTTCTTCGAATTCTGAGGCTAGGCTGATGTGTTCCTCATCTGTGTCTTTCCATTTGGTTGAACCTTCAGGGGATTCTTTATCGGCCATTTCCTGTCCTTTCCCTTTCTCCTTAGGATCGATCGACTGCTCTTCCTAGGCCTCGACTCTGTTGTATGCGAGCGTATTTGCTGGTTAGGCCTCTAGGGCTTCATTGGTGGCTTGAGGGATTGGGGTTGGGCCTGTATTCTTCTCTTTCGGCTTTGGATTTGCTTTGGTTTTCTTAGGTTGTTTCCATCCTCCTTGTCTACTGGTTGGGCCTTTGGGAAGTTCCTTTGGAAGTGGCCATACTCATGGCAGCTCCTACATTTGAATGGTAACTATTCGTAATCTAGCTTTTGATAATGTTTCCTGTTAGCACTCTGTAAATTTTGTCCAGCTGAATAGACAAATGACAGAGGTAACTGTTTCAACCAACTTTAGAGCTGATGCACTAGCCTTCTTAACTCAGAGAGGGCTCTCTCGTGTCACTTGGTATATCTATGGAAATTGGTGGCTAGTTTCGGGTTGTTTGGGATATTTTATAAATTTGCTAGTAAAGAAGGAGAAGAACACTTTGGGATATGGAGTCGGAAATAAATAATACATTGTCATACCTGAGGACTATTTAGAGGAGAAAGGATAAATCATGTAGTGAGTCCGCGTTTATATGAAAATTTTGCATGGCATCGGAAGAAAAAGAAACACATAACTACATCGGAGCATTACAGAAATGAAATCAGACATAGTTTGGAAAGAGATAAACATGATCTAAATTTCTAAGACAAGAGCATCGAATGATGAATTATGGGCCTTTAATCCTTCAATTTAGACAAGAAGAAGTGTAAATGAAATATAATCTCACAGGAAACACATACTATGAAAAGAGACAAGACTTGTATCACTTCCAATTGGAATCTTTTCATAAACAGTCTAAAATCTGGCTCTGCATCTATATATTCATAATAAACCCGAAATTTACAAAGGTCCTCCTGCACATAGGGCAGGCTCCCCCCCTCTTTCTTCTTATTCTCTTAGATAATATATATATAGAGAATATTTCTTCATGGAATACAAAACGTTTAGACTTCTCGTCGTTCCAGGATTAGAGGTCAGTTACAAACGAGAAATGATTTGTAATAATTGCTACCCTTCTTTAGAGGGACCATTAGAAACATGTTCATCATATTTAGATGCCATCTGTCCAAAACTTGTTGGGAGGTACTTGAGAAAATATTTTAACCTAGCGATCTCATCCTTTAGAGTATCCAACCAGATTGGTTGATTCTCTCCAACACTTTCAGTCGTTTCGACTATGACCTCTCTCTTCTGTCTTTTGGTCCGTTTCTTTTTTACAGCTCGCCTGTTGATGACTAGATCTTTCATAATGGGATTAAGACTAACTTCCAATCCAGAATCTATAACAGGTTTTGTATGGAACTTTGTCGCCAATATACGTGCAATTGCCCATTATTTACTGCTCGTAGGTAAACTTGCCACGTTGCCTGAATAACCGGTTTCACTGGACGTAGATCGGTCCATGTATCCTAGTTTCATAAACACCAAAATGTTCTTACAGAGATCAGAGAGTTTAGAAAATTGGAAATTACTTCGCTCATCGATAAAAATAATGCCTTCATACATGGGTAATTATAGAGTTCCAATCATGAGACACTGACAGATTTGTTGACGGGTACGTTGATTTACCATGCTTGGCCAATCCTTTTCAAATGATTAGTGTTTGAGTTCATTAAATGGCGGCGTTCACCTAACATTATACGGTTGTGAAGTATCGAACGAGTGAGATAGAGTGATTTCAACCAACCGCCACTAGCACTCCACACGTGTTTGATTTGACATATAGGAACACGTGATATCGGGGTTTTGGCAAAAGTGGTTTCAGACCACCTACCTTTCACCCCAACGTACCTCTAGAGGCGACGTGTGTCCAACTTGAAAACCACAATGGTTTCCCCGGTCCGTCTCTATATAGTTAAGTCATGTGTAAGTTTGTTGCCCAATACAGGCTCCAACCCTTGATCTGGGTCGTTTTATAATCAACAGTCTATAGAGCTTTACCTTTTTGTTCCTTCGCTATACTTTCCTTTACACCGCCAGGCATGTCCCGGTTCTCGAAATTATCAATTTTCCAAACTATCAAGCTCCCACGACGATGTAAATTCTGCTAACTTCCTCACTCCTAGATCTTGTCTAAAAAATGTTACAGTGACAACATAGGCTCCAATTGGGGATGTTATCCTCCCTGTGAGGTAGCAAAGAACCTGTAGACCCAGTTCCCAATCCCTTGGGATTATCCCAAACATGTGTGTGGGCCCCGTTCCTACCCTCTCACTGGTGTCTGCTGTAGTCTAGACTTTGCACGTCGTTCTCAACTAAACACTGGATATACCACCAAAAATTGACTGTAGAATACTGGAAATAAAAACTAAAAGTGTTTGTCTAACAAACTTACTCATATCTACTCTAACCACTGAAAATGAGCCATTAATCAAGTGAAATCAAAATGCCAATGCAAACATATGAGCATTTTATCCATTATCCATTTATCTTGCAAAAACTTGCTCCAAATCTTGTTGACTGATATTTCAAAATTTTCATCCATGATTTTCAAAAAAGTAAAAACATTTGGACTGTTTGTTTCTTTTAATAGGATTGCGAATGGATCTTTCAGAATATGCATGAAGCAATCGTCGTGTGTCACTCCTTCCACTGCATCTTTGTTCTGGGGTGATTTAACTTGTCAACTTCTAAAAAACTGACAGAGTTGTTGAGAAGTTCAGTAGAAAAGATTCCCTAAATCATAAAGCAACCAAAGCTGGAAAGCATCATCTGGTGTGAAAATATTCACATCCGGTATATACATTGATTTGTTGAAATTCATTGTTATTGGTAGACTCTGATCATAAAACTTTCTCATATAATGAGTCTTGAGATCATGAATCACATGAGATAACGGTTTCTTTTTGGGTCTCAAGATAGAAAAACAAGATTCTTCCACAAAGGTTGGCTCGTTGTTTGGAGTTTTCATGGGAAAAACTCCAAAATCTCCATCCATATCCAGGCTATTCAGAAATACGGTCATTACGTCATTTTCAGGGGAAGATAGGAAACCTTGAAATACCTTATTTTGTGGGAAATATTGTTGGACATCTGCATTAGTTCCAAGACAAAGGAAAAGACTCTTGATAAAAATTTCTTGATCGGCTTCTTCCTTAATCTGACGATTAAGCTCTGTTTGAAATTCTGGATTGAAATACCCTTCCAAGAGATGATCGTGTAGTGCATGTGAGTGTAGTCGATTTTCTTTATTGATGTCGACCCTTTCGTGTGAAACAATGCTACTATGGATATAATCAGAAGTCCCTATCCTTTCTGAAATTTCAAATTTTTTTCTTAACCATTCAAAGGAAGAAAAACATAAGGGAGGAGAGTTTTCACCTGTAAGCCTGATGCTTTCATCACTTTCGACTTCATGATTGGATATTTTATGATTTGAAACTACATTTCGTTTCAATAATTTGAATGATGAAAAAAATAATGGAAAGGTTTTTTCACCTGACTCGCAACCTTCTTCATTCTTCTCAGTATTATCATAGGTAAATTTTTCCATCTTTTTGGGATTTTGGATATGCTCACCTTCGGCCTTTTCTTGGACTAATGACTGAATTTATGAATCTACAATTTTTTCTTCAGAACAAATAACAAGGTTATAAATCATTTAAGAAGAGCGTTTTAATGTCTCGTTAATCTATTTTTGGTTCGGTGTGACTTTGTAGTGGCACAAATTCGCTTACCTCAACAATAATCTGAGAATTTTCTTTCAACAATTTGAAAGTAGTGAAGCATAGAGGTAGAGAGTCTTTTTTCATTGACCCGATGTCCTGATCCCCATGGTATTGCTGAAAAAGAGATTCTTCAATATTATGATCATCTTCGTGACTGTCATATATAGGTAAATCAACATCGCATGCAACGTCGTCCAATCAGAACAGACCTGGAAAATTTATTGGTTCAACAAACTGATTTTCAAACTGATCCTCCTGACTATCTACAAAATGACTAGCTTCCTGCTTATCATGAGGTGGCTCAGAGGCTAGGGAAACACCTTTTCTTTTAACAAATGTAGTGTGATTTTTAACATGATCAAAAGCATTTGAGACTTCAAGAGGGTTTATGATGTTATCCATACTACTCTTAAGATTCCAATTGACTATTTCATGTTCATATTCACTTTTATTTTCTTTGGCATTTAAATCATCATTTTGGATTTGTTTACATGCTTGGATGTTGTGCTAAATATCTTGGGCATCATCAAACATTTGTTGTAAGGATTTGGGTCTTCTTTCCATAAGGAGGAAAGACAAATCTGCATGAAGAGTTGTCATATAATGGAACATGGAAGCTACTTCAGTGGGTTGAATTTCTTCAGGAAATTTGTAATAAATACTTAAAAACCTTCTACTGAACATAGAGATAACTTGGTCGTTCTTCCATTTCAAGGCATAGAACTCTGCAAGTTGTAGCTCTAAAGATTTCTTCTTGCCCCAAAACTTCAAGAAAATGTTCTTCAATTCCTCCCATGAGCTAATTGTATCCAGTCGTAAGTGTCTAAACCAGTCTTTGGTGTTCCCTTTCAAATATTGAGAGAAGGCTCTCATGAAAACATCATCATGGTCAATATCGAATAAATCTATGACATGCTTAAACCCTTGGATGTGATTTTCAGCTGAGATGACATTAGTTTCTCCATCAAACATAGGTAGATACTCATGATGATTTGGAGGGAAATCGTGGAGGACTTGGGTTAACTTCAAGGGTATGTATCTAAGTTGGGTTCTAGAGGGCGTAGAAACAGGGGAGGAGGCATCGACCTTGGATTTATGGGGTTTACCAACTTGATCGTGGTCATCACATGGCCCATTTGTAAAACTCTTATCGAGATCATCAATATGGTGGGGGCGTGCATGTAATTTTAAGAGGAGGATGAATGATTGCAATTTTTTCTTGATCATCATTATAATGCAACAGGTAAAGAAACATGTGTTTGGCAGTTTCAAGGCAAAAGCAGAGGAAACTTATAACAAACAACTAAATGCCCTAGAAAAATTTCAATTTTAAGTCCCTGTTTTCTTCCATAATGTCTGCCCGTGCCCCTATCAAGGGATTTTGTTTCTCAGTGTGATCTTTGAATTATGTTTGAAACTTGAGTGGAGTCGCCAATAATGTTTTGGAAGTCAGGTTCTGCATGAGAGTGGAGTCGCCATAGAAAATTTAGATTTATGGATTCTTCTACCAGTGGAATCACCTTCGAACTGATTTTTGATGTGTGGAGTCGCTAAAGTAGGAATATAACCAATATGTACCTAAGAGTCTGTTGTTGTCAGACCTTAGAACTCGGCCATGTCGTTCTTCCCGGGGAAAAAAATTTCAATTCCGTCCCCGACAATGACGCCAGAATGTTAACACTCTGTAAATTTTGTTCGACTGAATAGACAAATGATAGAGGTAACTGTTTCAACCATCTTTAGAGTTGATGCACTAGCTTTCTTAACTCAGAGAGGGCTCTCTCGTGTCATTTGGTATATCTATGGAAATCGGTGGCTAGTTTCGGTTTGTTTGGGACTTTTTATAAATTTGCTAGTAAGGAAGGAAAAGAACACTTTGGGCTATGGAGTTGGAAATAAATAATACATTTTCAGACCCGAGGACTATTTAGAGGAGAAATGATAAACCATGTAGTGAGTTTGAGTTTATATGAAAATTTTGCATGGCATCGGAAGAAAAAGAAACATATAACTACATAACATATAATTTAGATAAACATGATCTAAATTGCTAAGCCGAGAGCATCGAATGATGAATTCTAGGCCTTTAATCCTTCAATTTAGACAAGAAGAAGTGTAAATGAAATATAAGCTCACAGGAAACACGTACTATGGAAAGAGACAAGACTCATATCACTGACAGTTAGAATCTTTTCATAAACAATCTAAAATATGGCTCTGCATTTATATATTCATAATAACCCCAAAATTTACAAAGGTCTTCTTGCACATAGGGCAGGCTCCCCCCCCCCCTTTCTTCTTATTCTCTTAGATAATATATATAAAGAGAATATTTCTTCATGGAATACAAAACGTTCAAAATTCTCGTTGTTCCAGGATTAGAGGTCAGTTACAAACAAGAAATGATTTGTAATAACCGCTACCCTTCTTTAGAGGGACTGTTAGAAACAAGTTCATCATATTTAGATGCCATATGTCCAAAACTTGTTGGGAGGTACTTGAGAACTTATTTTAACTTAGCGATCTCATCCTTTAGAGTATCCAACCAAACCGGTTGATTCTCTCCAACACTTTCATCCGTTTCGACTATGACCTCTCTCTTATGTCTTTTGGTCCGTTTCTTTTTTACAGATTGCATGTTGATGACCAGATCTTTCATAATGAGGTTAAGCCTGAATTCCAATCCAGAATCTATAACAGGTTTTGTATGGAACTTTGTCACCAATATACATGCAATTGCCCATTCTTTACTGCTCGCAGGTAAACTTGCCACGTTGCCTGAATAACCGGTTTCACTGGACGTAGATCGATCCATGTATCCTAGTTTTATAAACACCGAAATGTTCTTACAGAGATCAGAGAGTTTAGAAAATTAGAAATTACTTCACTCACAGATAAAAATAATGCCTTCATACTTGGGTAATTATAGAGTTCCAATCATGAGACGCTGACAGATTCGTTGACAGGTACGTTGATTTACCATGCTTGGCTAATCCATTTCAAATTATTAGCGTTCAAGTTCGTTAAATGGAGGCATTCACCTAACATTATATGGTTGTGAAGTACCGAACGAGTGAGATAGAGTGATGTCAACCAGCCACCACCAGCACCCCACGAGTGTTTGATTTGACGTATAGGAACACGTGATATCGGGGTTTTGGCAAAAGTGGTTTCAGGCCACCCGCCTTTCTCCCTGACGTACCTCTGGAGGCGACGCACATCCATATTGAAAACCACAATGGTTTCCCCGATTTGCTTCTATATAGTTAAGTCCCGTGCAATTTTTCCACCCGATACGAGCTCCAACCATTGATCTGGGTCATTTTATAATCAACGATCTATAGAGATTTACCTTTTTGTGCCTCTGCTATACTTGCCTTTACGCCACCAAGCATGTCCCGATTCTCTAAATTATCAATTTTCCAGACTATCAAGCTCCCACGACGATGTAAATTCTGCTAACTTCCCGAGACCTGGATCTTGTTTGAAAAATGTTGTGGTGACAACACTACCATGCCCCCACCTTGAGCTTGACGGCTTCTGGCAGACCTGCTTCTAGGTCCACTTCTATGTAGATCCTCGCACAACAGTAATGGGATTTGGTATCTTCTTTGTCTATGAACCGTCCCAATCCATTTTTTATTTTTTGTAGAGATTGGTAGTTCCAACAGTGGACTGGCAAGTTTGGCAAACGAACCAAGACCAAGACCTCCTTTGGGACATCGATTGAAGGGTCGAAATCGGGCATCCAGCGGTTAAGATAAAGACCTTGTGTCCCCATGATATATTGTCAAGACCTAATATTGGCTCATTACCCCTCAATTGGGGCATATTACATTAGTAATGTTATTTTATTTATGTCGTCTTTATTCCATTTGTTGTAATTATACCTCCTAGTCTCCTATATATACCAAGGAGACATTTTCATTTGGAATCATCTTGTACTTGAACATTTATGTGGGGTAAAAGGAGGTTTCCCCCTTGAAGAGGCTTATTACCTAAAATTATCTCTTCTTCAAGGCGTTGAGTACTTATTCTGAGGTTTTTCTATGCTATATTGATATTTGGTTCTTAACATATGGTATCAAAGCTCAAGGTCTTGGGGTTTTGCTGCTACATTTGAGACACCATGGAATTTTTGCTATAACTTTTTTTCTATAGAAATTCAGAAGGAACGACCTGGAGAATATTTATTAGATGGATCAAGGTACGTTGGGTTAAAAATTCAGCTCCTGGGGACTTATACTTTCGGAGATACACCCTTTGTAAGATAGGGTTCTGGAATCATCCTGAATTGAGTCATTGAGGAATTTTCGCTATAAATTGTTTTCTGTAATGTTTCAGACCCTAAAAGCTGAAGGATATTCTTTGAAATTAGTAAGGTATCTTTGATAGAAATTACAGCTTCTGGGTCATCGTAAATTTGTAGATACACCATGTGGAAGATTGTGTATCTGACTAGTCCTATTGACTAGTCTCAAGAAGGTGTTCCAGGTAAAACAATCATAAATTCTTCCTAGAGTATCCAAATGGAGTGAGACTAGTTACATTGGATAGTGGATAGACTGTAGTATTTCTGGTACGAGTTTCATAATTTTATATCAATTATTTTGTGTGGGGCATGCTATACCAGTGAGATCTCCTGGAAAGGACAAAAAACAACAAGTTGTGGGGAAGTTACCGTAAATTCCACTTGGCACATCCAATTTTTATCAGACCTATGGCATTTAAGAGAAGAAATATCACAGACCTATAAAAAAATAAATTTCATACTCAGAAGGGCCGAAATTTTTGATATACAATAAAAGTAATATTTTCTAGCAGAACCACCTCAAAATCAAGGTTTAAAGTGATACTTGGCCAACATGCCACCAAAAAAGGGAACTTCTACACCAAATAATCCTCCAGACAATCCTGCTTGGACTCTTGATGAAGGTGAAGAAATGCGTAGGGACATAAATGATTTACAAAAGAAGACAGTAACAAAAGATGAACTACAAGAGATGATGGATTCAACAGAAGCTAAGTTCGAGGCAATAAATACTAAGATGGATGCTTTAAAAGGGGAGATCATGGAAGGACTGAAAAATTTCCTAATAGAGAGGACACCTGAAAGTGAAAATGTATCCCACGAAATTCATGATGAGGACACAAGGAAGGTGAATCAAGAATGGAGAAACTCCAACTTTGGTTTGAAGACCAACCACATTCCTAAGATCGATATGAGGAAGTTTGATGGCAAGGATCCAATCACATGGATACTTCAAATGGAGCAATTGTTTGATCTACATAATGTGCCACATACACAAAAGGTACGAATTTATTCTTTATATTTAGAACCCAATCAATTTGTATGGTATCGATGGCTTTGTTCTCACAAATCACTTGTCACTTGGACAATTTCATGGAAGAAATGATAGCACACTATGAAGACACAAGGAGCAATACCTTCTTTAGCCAATTGATAAATCTCAAGCAAAAGGGTTCAGTTACTGAGCACATTGAGAACTTCCAAAGATTGAATATAAAGGTAACATATATTCCATATGAGCACTTGATTGATGTATTCATAGGAACTTTAAAGTATAACATTCAACATGAGGTTCGCCTTTGGGAACCCAAATCATTGGGGAATGCATTTAAGGTGGCAAGAAATGTTGAAAGTAGAAGTATGGCTATGGCTACTAGAAGGACCAATCCTAACATCTATAGAGAGAATAATTCTCCTTCTTCTAAAACACTTCAACCTACAAGGTTGACACCTCAAAAATTGGAGGAAAGAAAAGAAAAAGGTTTATGCTTTAATTGTGATAGCAAGTACAGTAAGGGACATAAGTGTGGTGAGAAGAAATTATTCTGCATAGATTGTGAAGAGGAAGAAGAACAAAAACAAGAAACATCTCAAGATGAAAGCGTAGAAGCAATTTTGTCTGAAGAGTTGACTCCCACGATATCGTCTAATGCATTGGATGGAATTATCACTCCTCAAACCCTCAAGATCGAAGGATACATCAAAAAGAAAAAGGTAATAGTCCTAATTGATTATGGAAATACTCATAATTTCATTCACTATAAATTAGCCAAAGCTCTCAATTTCTTTGTATATCCAGCACCAGAGTTTCAATTAATGATTACAAATGGAGGAACTATCAATTGATCAGGAAAATGCAATAAGATCAATCTTACTATGGGGGAATATGTAATGAATAGTCCAATGATTGCTATACCCATGGGTGGTGTTGATGTTGTACTAGGAATCCAATGGTTAACAATGGCTTATAATTTCAAGAACTTTTCATGAAATTTTCATTGGAAGGAAAAGAAATTGAGTTAAGAGGTATCACAGGGAAACCCGGTAAGGTGATAAGCTCTAATGTCATGACAAAATTATTGAAAAAGGTGCATCAAGGCGTTATTGCACAACTATGCTCACTAGATGTTCAAACATCTAATCCATCTCTTCGTCAAGATATCCAAGGGATCATTGATAAGAATTCCAAAGTATTTGAAGATATTCCCAAAGGTCTTCCACCCACTTCAAATCATGATCATGAAATTCACCTAATTCCTGGGAGTGTTCTTCCTAACATTAGGCCATATAGATACCCTTATGCCCAGAAGAGTGAAATTGAGCGCATGGTTGAAGAAATGTTAGAGGCTGGCATTATTAGACCTAGCCAAAGTTCTTACTCTTCACCAGTGGCAATGGTATTCAAGAAAGATAGCTCATGGTGTATGTGTCTAGATTATAGAGAGCTCAACAAGATCACTATTAAAGATAAGTTTCCCATTTTTGTCATTGATGAATTGTTAGATGAACTACATGTAGCAATCTATTTCACAAAATTGGATCTTCGTTTAGGGTATCATCATATTAGAATGAAGGAAGAAGATATCCCAAAAACAACATTCTAAAATCATGAAGGCCATTATGAATTTTTGGTCATGTCTTTTGGCCTTACAAATGAACCTTCCACATTCCAAGGGTTGATGAATTCCATTTTCAAGCCCTTCCTTCAAAAATTTGTGCTAGTATTTTTTGATGATATACTAATTTATAGAAAGTCTTGGGAGGATCATGTGTGACATGTTGACAAGGTGCTACAACTACTAAAGGAGCAACAACAATATGCCAAACCATCCAAATGTTTCTTTGGAGTGAAGGAGGTAGAGTATTTGGGTCATATTTTATCTCATGAAGGTGTCAAGGTAGACCATAACAAGATTAAGTCCATGATGGACTGGCTGATTCCCAAAACATTGAAGAATCTTAGAGGATTTTTAGGTTTGACAGGTTACTACCGCAAGTTTGTTTGGCACTATGGAAGAATAGTAGCACCTTTAATGGCACTAACTAAAAAGGATGCATTTTCATGGACTCCAGAGGCAAATAAATCTTTTGAACAACTTAAAGAGGTGATTTGCAAAGCTCCTCTCTTGACCACTCCAAACTTCACAAAAACCTTTATTGTGGAATGTGATGCCTCGAGAAATGGAATTGGCGTTGTCCTAATGCAAGAAGCAAGGCCCCTGGCTTTTAAAAGTTGACCACTCAAGGGAAAGGACTTACACAAACCCATTTATGAGAAGGAAATGATGGCAATACTACATGCATTGAAGAAATATCATCCTTACATAATAGGTAGGCACTTCAAGGTCAAAACAGATCATGATAGTCTTAAATACTTCTTGGAACAAAGACTATCTTTAGAAGAACAACAAAAATGGGTAACCAAGGTATTGGGTTATGATTTTGAAATCGTCTATAAAAAGGGGAAGAAAAATGTTGTGGTAGATGCACTCTCAAGAAAGGATGAAGATGTTGAGGCCTTTCTCTGTGCTATCTCGATCATCCAACCCGATTAGATAATAGAAGCAAGGGATGAATGGAAGAATGATGAAAAAGTGTGGATTCTCATTGAAAGGTTGCAGTAGGATTCCAGTGCATCAGATACATTTACATGGAAAAATGATTCACTATAGTACAAATATTGCTTATATTTATGTAAGAACTCCCAACTCAAACAAAAGGTACTATTGGAATTGCACACCTCTTCAGTAGGAGGGCACTCGGGATTTTTGAAAACCTACCATAGAGTCAAGAAGGATTTTTTTGGGGATGGACTTAAAACTAATG
>ML782516.1:1164383-1185402 GCA_009831015.1 Picea engelmannii
TGAAGATGACAAAGTGAATTATACATGTAGGCCCTGAAGATAATTAAAGAAAAGAATTACAAAATAAGAAAGTGTCAGGTCGGACCTAATGTTAAAAGGAAGTGACATAAATGGTATAAATAAACATCATTATACATTCATTTTACACAAGTCGAATTTTAGAGGGAATAAGAAGAAAAGGAAGGCCGGATTTCAAGGGAGGATGAAGTCTTTTGGTGATGTGTTCTAAGGTATGTTATTTTCAGGTCATCTTACCATTTTTGCTATAACATTTTTTCTATAACGATTCAGATGGTGAAATCTCTATGGTATTGAGAAGACATATCAAGGTACCTCTGGTAAAAATTTCAGCTCTTGATTCGCTATAATTATAGAGATACACTCTATGGAAGATAGGGTTTGTGACCAGTCCTGAAGCTAGTCAATAAACAGGTGTTCCGCGTAAAACAGTCATAACTTCTTCATACATAATCCAAATGAAGTGGTACCACTTCCATTGGAAATCATATAGACTTTAGTTTCTTGTGTGTTAGTTTCAGAATCGGATGTTAAATATTGAGTGTGGGGCATGTTGTACAAGTTAGGTCTTTTGAACAGACCAGAATTGAATAAAGTCTACCATTCTTTCTATAACCTCTTTTTGGGGAGGATTCAAGGAGTGAAAATTGGAGGCATTTCAGATAATACATTGAGTAATATTATCTACAGGATCAGAGTACTCCAAGAATTGAATAACTTCATAAGTTGAAGAAGTCTCAGGAAGCATTATCAGGTTCTATGTGATGATTGGTTGATGGTGATGATTTAATGTAAAGTTTTATTATCTTTCATATATTCTTGGGTGGAAGGAAGGGGCAAGGATGGAGAGTTCAAATCTCTCTTGATATTGTAGGATTGTATCTTCCTCTTGGATTTTTATCCCTCCCTTTACATTTAGAAGCTCTAGCTACCTTTGGAAGTCACTACTTCCCTTGAACAATAACTATTGATTATTTCTCATATACTGTGCATGGTGTATTGTGATGTATTGGTGTAACTTTTATACTATTTTTCATTTCTCATTGGATATAATTGAATGGCTTAAGTATAAGTTCAAAAAGGTTTTAAATTGTACTTGATATTGATTCACCCCCCTCTCAGTATCAACATATAGATGTAAAGATCTTAGTAGCAACAAGGTTTATGGCAAGGAAATGTAATCGTGGAAAGGGGGTTTGTTTTATTCAGAAGGAAAACTAGAAAGGAAAAAATGAACTAAAAAAGATAAAGGAAATGATGTATGCAACTCAAAAAAATAGGCATGTGTGAAGTCATAAAGGATAAGGCAATGGAAGATGGCTTGAACACCAGGATGACTAATCAACTTTGAAGGATAAATGGGATAGTGTCACAGCATGGTCATTGTGTAACAACAAACATCAAGATGCACAAAAAGTTTCTGTGTAATAGCAAAATGTTTCTGTGTATCACCAAAATTTTTCTGTGTAACAACAAACATCAGGATGCGCATTTTTTTTTTGTGTATCATCAAAATGTTTTTGTTGAGTAACAGCTCCTTCAAGATGTCTAGAAAATCCTATGTTCTTTGAAGAATTTGGTGTTTCTTGAAAATCACTTCAACATGGAATGCGATTGGCTGTGAACATGGAAATCTTGGTACAAATTCCTGCATAAAAATTGTGAGATTTACGAAGAATATATCATGAAAAACAGAAATAAGTACGAATACGAAAAACTCAAAGAAATAAATTGTGTTTTTATACCTGTTGTCGTTGCACGCTTATCTCATCGTCCATTGCTGCGTGAAGTGACTTAAGAAAAACAAATTAATGTTAAGCATAAAAACATGTCTTGACTATCATTTTCAGGAATGAGATGTCCATTTACACTTTTTGACAATGTTTTTTATTTTTATAATGTTTTTGTGTGTTTCCATGGTTTTGTAATTTTTGTTTTTGTTTTTATTTTCAAAAAACAAACGAAATCAATTTTTTTTTTATGATTTTACATTTTTATTGTTTTTATTTTTATAACACACCCAAAATAAAAGGAAATGGCAAAAACACTCAAAATGAAAAGTATGAGCTACATCCCTGATCAATTGTTTCTGAATCAGTAAAGAATAGAAACATGTTGCCTGCAAAACACAGATCAAAGATACCAAGAGCATAAATATATCATGAAAAATTCATTGTTCAACCCTCCTTGGTTGTTCCATTATGTCACGGCTCAAGCCTTCCAACCGTAATTAATTGCACCAAATCTGCAAATCAGGCTCCTGTCCATAAAGAAATCCACCTGTTGATCCTGTGGCCAACACCCACTCATTGAAATGATTGAAAGCAAGACAATTAACCACTCTTTCATAAGTTATTAGTGAATGTAGTGGTTTGGACACAAATCCCATGTAAACAAATGACAGTCACCTCCATAATGGTGGCTACCCTCCTTCATCATCGTCGATCTTACATATTAGATGGAACCTATAACCAGTGAACACATAGAACACAAGGGTTTCCAATTCTCCAGATAAAACACCAGTGCAGTCATTATGCAGTTATGATGATCAGAGAATAAAATACAACACGTGTAAAGTAAATATAGCAGGCCACTGCACTATAATACTACCTGAACAAAGTCAACTTCATCAAATTCACCATTACCTTGCCATCAATATGTGCAACCCAACCAATAAGGAAGTTATTACGTTAACTAACATAAACATCTACTTCCAAGCGAGCCAGCCTTGGCATACGACCCAATCTTCATCAATCATGATAGTGATCGTATAGAGACATGGAGACATGGCCATCGTTGATTTGGCAGTGAAATCATTGTGTGTGGGTGTCTAAGTCCTGAGAAGATGCTCCAGCTTAATGTTGTTAAAAAAAAATAAGTAAATACTGGCAAGTCAACCACGCAGAGGGGAAGCCTATGTAATTCAATGTTCCAGACGATCTCTTCCTAGTGATTGTCTTTTTCTATCTATGTTTATGTTGATGCAATTGGGAAAGTTTAGCAATGCACTTGTTGCTTCCTTTTCTTTTATTCTCACACTATGACAATAGAGCATCTACAAAACTATCAATGTAGTAGACATGAACACCCATTGTCTAGCTATCACGATGTGTGATACTTTGTATCAAATTGATCACATGGAAGGGAAGACAAAGACTACTAGTGAGATACCAATATTGATACCCAGCCGGTAGAAAGAGCACTGGAAGGAACCATACCATAGGGCTATCCATCCCTGCCACCTGCCGCCGCTACGAGTGAAATACATTGCACGACATTTCCAATCATGAGATAGTTTAGTCAGGTCAATCCATGGAGGTAGCACAGATTGAGAAAGAAAGGCAAGGCTACCACCAGTTGAATGCTTGAGAATCGAAAAACATAATGACTAGTTGTAGTAAACTGGATGTGTCTTCTTCGTTTTTCTCAGGTTCCAGATGTTGAAGGTGAGTTCCTGCTCTCCAAAATCCCACGATAATTCGTCGTGACTGCGAAATAAACTCGATGAAAATATTTTGTTGATTATTACATAGAACTTCATGTCAACGTAGTCCTTTCTGAACGCGTCCTAATCGGATCAGGATGTTGCACAAGATTCAAAGTGAGGGAGGGAAGGCAATGGTAGTAGGTGAAACAGAAGTGCATCTGAATATCCAGGACTCATTCTATGCAAAGTTGTTTCTATACCAAAAGGTCCCACTATTTCCGGGGGAGTCGGCCTCTACATACACAAAATCTCTAAACTCCCACCATAAATCCTTATAGACATACATATTGTCATAACAGTAATACCTTCCCAGAATCACGACCATACATATCCATATGGATATCTAAGAATTTACGTGCATGTCTAGAATTGTGTTTGTACATACCGTAATTTGAGTGGTGGTTCCATGGAAATATTGTTCTTGTAGTTTACAACGTCAAAATTGTAGTTGATAAAAAAAAAAATGTGAACTGATCGCCCTTCGTGTCTGCAAGAATACTGCAAATAATTCATCATGAAAATGCTTAGAAATCAGTGCATGACACTTGTCTCCTATGCCTAGGATTCTCGTCCACCGGCCTTTGATTTGCTTCTTCTCTTAAACCTCTCGATAACACGTCTATCGTTATCATCAACCTTAGATATAAGAGCCAGGGGTACGTGTGACAACTAGATGGTTGATATTGTATTAAATTTAAAGACAAAATTACACCAATAGATCATGATCGTAAGAATTGACAATATCAACAATGCACAAAAATCCGGAGAGAATCAGGCTTAAGCGAATAGTGGAATTCAATTGAGATTTAGCCATGAAGACGTCACTCATGGAACTGCATCCTCAGGAAATTTTCATGCATAAAATCTGTGATTGCCCCTTAGTGGAATGAGATTTTACATAACAAAACTTAATTAAGGTGGATGCACAATCAAGATTTGGTACACATTTTCTGGTCAAAAGAAAACAAAATATCTAATTTTTGATATGATGCTTAAATGAGAATCGAGAAATAAATCCTAACTTTCTAAAGATGTCGAAAAGAGAAGAATTCATCTTATGCTTTGTTGTGTACTCTAATTCTCATTCTTTAGAAAACTAGGATTGATTTGGTTTGTTTCCTTGATAACTGCAGATTTTAATTCAAGTTGTGATGGGGAAATGTTTTAGATTTATCATTTGCAGGTTTAGCATGAATTCAATCAATCCCACTAATAGTTCATCTTTATTATAAGAAAAAAATTCTTCTTGGCAGCCAAACAATGCACCTTAAACCTGCGGATCTAGTAGATGTGAAGACTTCAATCTAGATGATCATGTTGTTTTATTGTTGAAGATTTCATTCCGGATCAAGGTGAAAGGATGGTGGTTCAAACCAGAAATGAACATGCAACTTCAAACCAAAAACTATTGCAAGAGGAAACAAATTTTTTGCACAGTTTGAATGGAATTCAACCGACCACAGTTTAGCACTGTTTTAGCATGTCGTGACAGTTCAGTGGAGAAAAACTCATGACTTTGCAAACCATTTATTATTATATTTTTTTGTTTTGTGTCATTGTATCCTAATGCCACTATTGTTTTATTGTTTGCAGATCTGCAAATTTATTCAATCATTGTTACAACAACAACAAAAACGCCACTATTTCAGCCTATAAAATTTCACTATAACAACGACTGTCTAAACATGTAAAAATTTCACTGTTTCAGCATGTAAAATTTTCGTTGTATCAGCATGTTGTAACAACGAAAAATTTCTCTGTAACAACATGTAAAATTTGGTTTTGTTTTTATTCGTTAATTTTTTTTTACGGTGTTTATTTGCAGGTCAAAGGATGGACACAAAAACATTCATTCAAAATCATCCCTATTTTCTTATCCTCACGATTGCACGAAGCGTGGAGGAGAGCATACTTATTAAAAAAATTAGAGAAAAAATGTTGTTTTATTCGTTAGCCTACCTTTTCTATGCTAATTACATCTTAGAAATCAGTTATGTGTAGTCAAAGAACCAATGGATCCAAGCACGCAAGAGTAACAACAATATGTTCAGTGGCAATTTTTCAAATGAATAATGGAAATATTCGAGAGTGATTGAATCTAGTTGGTTTGACTGCAAATTAACAAAATAAAAACAATCTAACCTGGTAGTCGCTTGAAACCATCGTTCGATATAGCTTTCGTAGGCGTAGTTTCCCCCACTCAAATCATGTTGCATCTCCTCATTGTCCTCCTCAAGTTCCTCAAATGTTGATTCCTCACTCATTTCTGGAGGAGTATTTAAGCTTGTGGTTGTTGTCAATATCTCCTCTTCGTGAGAAGAGGAGATACCAACTTTTGCAAGGATCTGAGTGAGTTGTTCCAATCTGACACTCATAGTTAAATCATATTGCAAAAGGAGTTCTTACAACACCCAAATCAAAATAAAGAAAATTTAAAATCACATTTGATGAAACTCATGAAAACCTCTTCACAGTTGCAAAAATTGAAATTGCAGGAATTGAAAGTGCATGAATTGGAAGTCACATTCTGCATGCTTTGTCCCAAATGAGGTCGACGTCTTACCTAAGATTTAGTAATACGTTGGTAGGGAGAACATGAGGAGTCTCCACTCAAGTAGTTGTTATGACCCCTTACCAACACATACAGACACATTTGTAGGAATTGAAACACTCTCTACATTCCCTTACCCATATGTCACCTCAGATTTAGGAGCATAACTAATCACACTTGAATGAAAAAACAAGCTAAACCTCAATCCATCGTGCTTCCCCGACAACTGCGCCAAAATGTTAGGCAGAAATATTGTCGTTTAATTCCATTGTAGTACTTTCCCAGCTATTTAATTTGTCAATCTGAGGTTCGTAGGCTTACGAAGCACACACACTATATATGCAGGACTGAAGTAGAACTAATCTAATCTAATTTGCTGAAATGAAATTAATCTAGGAAAGCATTGAAATACTAACTAGGAAAGCAGTAAATTAATCTAGGAACATGTGGAGAGTTGAATGACAAAAGACATGTGAGCTCACACAATATATCAATCTCAAATTATATTACAAGAGTCAAATGACAAAGCATGAAAGAATCAAAGCTAAGAATCCCCTTCTCCCAATTACAAGACTAAATTATGAATTACATGATCTCTAACTCTCTAAGCTAATCCCCCCTCATGAAGAGAGAGCACTCTCTTATATACATGAAATTCTTGAAGAGTGTCATAATTATAGATCCACTATTCTCTCAAATTATTCCTTCAAATCCTCCACAAGTATCTTGGATAAGATATCCTATCAAAATCTCCATGATCTTCTCCTTTGAATATGCTTGAATGATTGTCCCAAATATTCTTCAAATCTTCAAAGCTTGAAGATGAAATTCGAATTTGAGGCTAGGTGGTAATATTTGACTTTGTTGCAATCTTCAAAGATGCCTACACATGTCATTAAACTCATCCAACCTTGATATATAATGAAAACATGTTAATTTCTAATATTTAATCACAAATTCACTTATAATACTAAAATGAATACAATGGAAAATAATAAGGAGAAACCCAAGTATCATTATGGAAATGGTATGATAAAAGGTTTATTAGGACCATGAAATGTAAGGAATGGTGAAGGAAAAAGAGGATATAAATGTGACATTTCTGAGTCCTAATAGCCACCACCCACAACCAAGAACTCAATGCATCGGTTGTTGAGAACCTCCAGAACAAGGAGGACATCAAGAATCTCAATGCTAAAATTGGCTCACTCAATTCCTCTATTCAAATCCTTAAGAACTAATGTGCCCATATCAAAGACATTAAAGCCACACTTGACCAATTGATGGGTAGTTCCTCGAACCCTTCCTCTTCTGAACAACCATCCTATCAGGAAGACCATGACTCTTCCCATTACCAAGGTACTCATTCTGCCCACCTTCCTCAATACCTACGACTTCCTAGAATTTAGGTGAACAAATTTGATGTCTTGGATCCCATAGGCTGGGTCACTCAAATGGAAAATTATTTCTCTTTGCATGGAATTACTGATGATTTATCCAGGCTTCGTTATGGCATCCTGCATATGGATCTGAAACGCTGGCAATGGTGGAAATGGCGTAAAAAGGCATGCCAAGGGTATGTTTTTTGGATACATTTTGTTGCAGATATTTATGACCTCTTTGACTTTGACATCTACCACTTGGGTCGTTTGAAAAAGTTGGAGCAGTCTGGGACAGTGGAAGACTTTATCGCAGCATTTGAGCACTTGGATTTTAGAACGGAGGGCATGTCAAATGATTTATTCAGGGAATGATTTATCAGTGGCCTAAAAGATGAAATATGTGCCCATGTTCTCATGTCACACCCCCAGACTTGGTTGGAAACTACTCAACGAGCCAAGGAAGCATAACAAATTGTCTCCTCCCAGATACGCAAACCATCCTTTCCTCCTCACCCTAAACCAACTAATTATTCCCCTCCTGCAACTCCCCTCAAGATCCATAAATTAACAAGGACCAAAATGGTTGGACGCCAACTCAAGGGTCTTTGTTATAATTGTGATGTCAAATATTTTCCAGGGCACCAGTGTAAGGAACATAACCTTTTTATGGCCATGACTGAGGATTTTTCTACAGAAGAGGTTATTATTTCACCTATGGATGAGCTACCACCACCCAATAATATGACCCCACTCTCTGATCCACCAGAAGTTGAATCAGTGATTTCACTTAATGCTCTCACTAGCTTCTCTGCTCCCCAAACCCTCAAATTAATTGTTTACATTAAAAATAGGAAAGTTATCATCCTTGTGGACAGTGGTAGCACCCATAATTTTATTCATCACTGCATTGACAAAGAAGTCAATTGTTACATTTGTGCCATCAATAATGTTCAAATCATGATTTCCAATGGAGGTTCCATGAAATGTGGGGGACGTTGTGAAAATGTGTGACTCCAAATTGGCCAGTATCACTTGGAATCCCATATGTTTTCTATAGAAATGGTTGGTTGTGAGATTGTTCTTGGTGCCAAATGGTTACGTACACTTAGTCCCATTCTCATGGATTTTAAGGACATAACCATGCAATTCCAATAGGAGGGACAATAATATAAGTTCCAAGGCATCACATCAGGCTCCCCTGAGATCATCAGTTCCCATCGCATGGAAAAGCTCCTCAAAAAGGGTCATTCTAGAATTATGGACCAACTCCACTCCATTCAAGCTATTGAGACACCCTCTGTGCATCCTGACCTCCAATATATCCTCTCCCACCACCAAGTTGTTTTTACCGCTCCCAAAGAACTTCCCCCTTCCTGTGGATTCCATGATCATTCCATTCCTCTCATATTGAGTAGTCTTCCTCCCAATGCTCACCCTTATCATCATCCCTTTTCCTAGAAGAATTAAATTAAGAAAATTGTTCAAGATTTTCTAAAAGCGGGTGTTATCCATCCTAGTACTAGCCCCTATTCTTCCCCTATGGTCATGGTACTCAAGAAATAAGGTACTCGACGCATGTTTCCTAATTTTCACACCCTCAACAAACTCACAAATAAAGAAAAATTCCCCATTCCTTTCATTGATGACCTATTGGATGAATTGAGTGGTGCTCAGTACTTCACCAAACTTGATCTACATTTTGGCTACCACTGGATCTGTATTAAAGAAGAAGACATTCCCAAGATTGCATTTTGAACTCATGAGGGTCACTATGAGTTCTTGGTAATTCCCTTTAGCCTATGTAACGCTCCCTCCACTTTCCAAAGTATTATGAATCATTTCTTTCATCCTTTTCTTCGTCATTTTTTCTTAGTTTTCTTTGATGATATTCACATCTACATTAAAACTTGGACATTGAATCTCGCCCATGTGGATCAAGCTATCCATATACTTTCTAAGCACCAACTTTTCTGCAAACAATATAAATGTGCCTTCAAAGCCTTAGAAGTGAAGTACATGGGTCATATTGTTGGTAAGGATGGTGTACGAGTGGATCCTAAGAATATTTAATCTATGCAGGATTGGCCTCACCTTAAAACTATTAAGAGCTTGTGTTGTTTTTTGGGTTTAACAGGATATTATCGGAAGTTTGTTCAGAATTATGGAAAAATTGTAGCTCCTCTCACTGCTCTCCTTAAAAATAATTCTTTCACTTGGACCCCATTTGTTGATCACTCCTTCCAAGCCTTGAAAGATACTATGTGCTCGACCCCTATCCTAGCATTTCCAGACTTCACAAAGAATTTCATCCTGGAATATGATGCTTCCAAGAAAGGAATTGGGGGCATCCTCGTGCAAGATGGAAGTCCTTTAGCCTTCACTAGAAAACAAATTTCAGAGAGACATTTGGGCCAATCCATTTACGAAAAGGAAATGTTAGCTATTATGCATGTTGTGGATCTCGAGCCACCTTATTTATTGGGACAACGCTTCCAAATTAAAAGTGATCATCAAAGTATCAAGTATTTTCTGGAACAACGAATTTCCTCACTGGAGAAATAAAAATGGGTGACCAAGCTATTTGGATATGATTATGAGATAATTTACAAGAAGGAAAAGGAAAATCTAGTTGCGAACACTCTTTCTTGGAAGTATGAAGAAGACGGGTCCCTTTTCTCCCTCTCCTTCATTGTACCAGATTGGCTCCAAGTTGTTCGTTAGGATTGGCTGTAAGACCCCAATATTTATAGCATGATCCACCAATATTTCTAGCATGATACACCTCTTTTTATGAGCAATGTAATCATTTAAATTCACTTTAATGTTCTCTTCCACCGACTTCCATGTCTTCTCAAATTGTTTCCACACTAAATTGATTAATTTGAACATTCTTTACAAACACCTTGCAAGTCTACCCATTGAAAAACAATGAAAATTTTCAATAAAACTCCAACTCTTAATACCACAATAGAACCAACTTCTACTTCTACTTCATAATAATACAAGTGTAGATCCATCTTAAATCTGGATTTATAAAAGAGGGATAAAATTTCTTAAGGTGTAAATTTTTTTATCATTTAATTCCATGTCGAGTATTAATTCATTCATATTAAATGATTAAAAAAAATACACTTGGAGAAATTCAATCCCTATGTGTGCTTAATAGATCTAGTTTTAAGATAGATTTGTGATAGTTTAATTTTTTAGATGTTGTCACATACATATGTACACACATAGTTATTTTTTTTTATTGTAATGTAATGTAACATAAAGTACATGAGAACAACTCCCCCATACTGAGTTATAAAAAAAAACCTCACTACTTTCGATGCCATTATGGTGAAATATTTCATCATAATTTATTTTTCTATAAAAACACAAAGTTATTACAAAAATTTATTAATGGCATTTTAAATTTTAATTTGTATCCATTTTAATAAAAAAAATTATTAATTGTGTTTTAAAGTTATTAATCGGAAGTGTAGTTGCCTATCTACTGTTATGGTTAGAAGGAATAACAATGTTGTGTTGTGTTTACGTATTGCTCACAATGGAAGTTTCTACTAATTTTTAATATTTCTACTAATGTTGTGTTGTGTTTACGTATTGCCATGATTTGTTATGTCTCACATAATGACCCTAGTAGTGGCAATTTTTAATAGTCCCTGCCATGCTCTGTTACGTCCATATGCAACAACCCAATCCACGGGCCTCCTTAAACTGACCACGCATGGGTGCTCAAACAAAATCTCTAGCGATATTATGCCCATGTAATCTCTTAGTACCTCGTAGTCAAATGGATAAAAGGTGCAGTTGCGAAAGCACCAATTAGTAGAGGTTTTTGTGAAAGCACTTTTCCATGTTCTTCTTTTTAGCGAAAATAGGTAGCTAAATATTTTAGTGGAAATTTCCGATATGGTGTACCTAAAAATAGTCATAGTCATGCACATTGGTGCTTTATGATAACACACCCACTCATGAACTTATATATCTAAATTCACAACAAATAACAATAACAATTCAAAAGGTGGGCTTTATGCTCAAATTTTATAAAGCATGATATTTAAACAAAATTGTCTTATGGTGCATACATAACATATAAACACACCAGTTCTCACTAAACATACAACTCCATCGAGGCATCGTGAAACAAGGCACACCACCTTAGAGCTAAATAAAACATCAAAATTTTGAAAAAAAAAAAACCTTTTCTTTCTAAAGCGGTCTATGATGCTTATTAAAACTATAAACACGCCAATGCATAATTGTATTAGGAACATGTTGTAGCATCAAATACTTTTTAAAAACTTTGTTTATCGACATCCCTAGACCTATAACAACATCAGTGCATCGAAATGCAAGGTGCAGATGGTAGGGTTAAATAAATAAAATTGCCAAACCAAGTTTTATTTTTTACTATCCACTAGTGCTTCCAATTCCTTCAAGGATCAATGCTATTTGTCCCTCTATAAGTACATCATTGTCCCATGCTTTTGAATTGCTATATTTCACTAGGCATCTTCATCCATAGAAAATTCCATTTCATTTATGAATGCACCTAATTTAAAATTCAATATTGAATGAATATTACAAATGCTAATTTAGTACAAATTGTATATTTTATATCCATATTTCTTATTGAGATTTTATATCAAATTGTATGTTAATTAGGGATAGCCACAACAAAAAACAATGAATCCATAAACATGTTGCATGTTTGGGAGGCCTAGTAGAGAGAGAATGATTTGTTTCCTCTTCCAATCATTGTTGAGACTAGCCTCCTTTTGAATAATGTTAACCTTCTCAAGCTTTTTGAGGAGGCTAAATCCATCAAGGGGAACATTGAGTTATTGTGTTAGTTGATCAATCACTGGGGACACCTTTGTGGTCAGGGGTTTGTCTTGGGACTGTGATAAGCCTTGTTATAGTGGGAGATTTGGGGTATTGATTCTTCAAGAGAAGAGAAATGGCGAGCAATTTGAAAATAGAGATCGATAAATTTAATGGGAAAATTTTTGAGTTGTGGAAGCTCGAGATGGAAGATCTGTTGGTAGACAGAGATCAGTGGGTCACGGTGGATCCAGGTATTGAACCTACAGGAACATCAGCAGATGACTAGAAAAATTTGGATAAGAAGGCGAAGAGCACAATCCGATTGTGTCTCTCAGATCCAGTATAATTGAATGTGTCAGGGGAAGCTACAACCAAGGAGTTATGGGATAAGTTTTGGAACTTATATCAATCTAAGTCCCTAGTAAATAAATTTCTCCTACGGAAAAGCTATATAATCTAAGGATGAGAGATGGAGACTTGGTGACAGAGCATTTGAATGTCTTTAACACTATGGTAAGTGAGTTGTTATCTGTTGAGATTAAAATTTTAGATGAAGATAAGTGTATCAGTTTACTGTGCTCTTTACCAGACTTGTGGGATAGTCTAGTTGTGGCCATAGGTAGTAATACAACTACCTTGAGTTTCGATGATGTGGTCTCATCCTTGTTATCAGAGGAGATGAGACAGAAGAACATGGAAGGACAGAGCACAAATGCATTATTTGCAAGAGGACGCTCCCAAGATAGAAATAGATCTAAGTCCTCAAGTGGGAGACCTAAGTCTAAGGATAAATCTGAATCTTCTGAAAAGTTTGTAAAGGTATGTTGGAGATGTGGAAAAGAAGGGCACTTCAAGAAGCAATGTAGATCCAAAAGCATTGAGAAAGTGAAGAGATTTGAAGGTTCTCCCTCTACAGAATAAAATACCCCAAGGAAGAAGGAGGGGATGTGTACTTTGCTTCTTCAAGCACACATGCAGATCATGAGGCATGGTTGGTTGAATTGGGTGCATCCTTTCATATGACTCCCCATAGGGAGTGGTTTTGTGAATATGAAAGGTATGATGGAGGTAATGTTTTCCTAGGTGATGACTCGACAACCATAATCATAGGACGTGGAAAAGTCAAGTTGAGGCTCATAGATGGAAGAATTAGAACACCACTTGGTTTTCTGCACATCCCAAGATTGGCCATAAATTTTATTTTTGTAAATGAAATGGACAATGCAGGGGTAAAAACGATATTTGAAAAATAAACCTGTAGGATGGTTCGAGGTACAATGGTGTTGTTGAAGGGAGTTCGGATTGGAACTCTGTATAAGCTGCAAGGAAGCACTATTAGTAATGGATGTAATAGTTCCATTGTTCCTGATATTGGAGCAAAAGAAGAAAAAACTCCTATGATCACTAGAGAAAAGGTTATGATGTGGCATCAAAGACTGGGGCATACCAGAGAGAAGGGTCTTTAACTACTACACGGTAAAGGTATGGTTGAAGGTATGTCTAACTACTCTCTGGATTTTGATTTATGTGAACATTGTGTATATGGGAAGAAGGATCGAGTAAGATTCCCCTTTGGTGCAATGAGGGTAGAAGGAATTTTACAGCTAGTTCACAATGATGTGTTTGGACCTGTGTCGGTTCCATCATTGGGAAAATCTGTGTACTATGTCTCATTTATAGATGACTTGGATATATTTCTCAGGAACTAGAAATATGAAGTCTTTGATAGATTTAAAGAGTTTAAGGCTCTTGTTGAGAATCAACCAGAGAAAAGAATTAAGGTGTTGAGGACAGATAATAGTGGAGAGTTCTACGGGAATGAATTTGAAGAATTCTATAAGAAGTGTAGTATATAAAGGAAAAAGAATACTCCATATACACCTCAATGGAATGGATTTGATGAAAGGATGAACATGATGTTGATGGAAAAATAAAGGTGCATGCTCAGTGGTGTCAAGTTAGGGAAAGAATTTTGGGCAGAGGCAGTGGGTACTGCATGTTACCTAGTCAACAAATCACGCTCGTCAGCATTGGATGACAAGACTCCACAAGAGGTATGGACTTGTAAGAAACCTTCTCTCACACATCTCAAGGTATTTGGTTGTGAGGCCTATGTTCATGTTCCAAAGGAAAACATGAGTAAGCTAGATAAGAATGATGAAAAGTGTATCTTTATTGGGTATAAAGATGGTCTTAAAGGTTATAATATTTGGAACCTAGAAAATAAGAAGGTTGTGTATATCTGAGATGCGGTATTTAGAGAAATGAAGGATGTTGTCAAACAGGAAGTCCTACGAAGTAAGGAAGAACCAGAGAAAATAGAGTTTGAGCCAAAGGATGATGAAGCAAACTCTACATAAGAACGAGAATCAAAAGAAGAAGATCCTCATACTCCAGTATTGAGGAGATCGGTGTGGGAAAAAGGCTACTAGAAATTTATACTCCATATAAATTCCATTCAAACTTTTCTTTGTCTATTATTGATGATGATCCTAGAACTGTTAGGGAGGTAGTGGATTCAGAGGATGGAAAACTATGGGAAAATGCCATGGATGAAGAAATGGCAGCCTTGGATAAGAATGAGGCTTGGGATCTAGTGGAGTTGTCGAATGGAAGAAATCCTATTGGTAGCAAATGGGTATTTAAAAAGAATCTTAATGCAAAATGAAAAGTGGAGAAATACAAAGCTTGGTTAGTAGGAAATGGTTATTCCCGAGTTGAGGGAATTTGTTTTGGTGAGATTTTTTCTCATGTTGCCAAGTTAACTTCTATTAGATTTTTGTTATATATTGTTGCTATGTTTGATTTTGAAGTAGAACAGATGGATGTAAAGACAACATTCCCACATGGGGATCTGGAAGAAGAAATATATATGAAGTATCCAAAAGACTTTTCTATGAAGGGAAAGTAGGAGTTGGTATGCAAGCTAAAAAAGTCTTTGTATGGTTTAAAACAATCACCAAGGATGTGGTAGCAAAAATTCGATACTTATATGCTTGGACTTGGCTTCACAAGAAGCAAAGAGGATCATTGTGTGTATTTTAAATTAATTGGTGATCATTTGATTTATTTGGTCTTGTATGTGGATGACATGCTGTTGATAGGAAACAACAAGGAGATTATCCAGGATGTGAAAACTCAGTTTTCCTCTAAATTTGACATGAAGGATCTTGGTGTTGCAAATTTCATTTTGGGCATGGAAATTAAAAGAGATCGGAAAAACAAGAAACTATGGTTAAATCAGAGAAAATATGTCAAGACAATATTATAGAGGTTCAGTATGCAGGAATGTAAACTAGTCAAGGTCTTTATTCCTGTAGGTGTAAATTTATCTACAGATTAGTGTCCCAAGACACAAGAAGAGGAGGAGGCCATGTCTTGTGTTCCATATGTGAGTGAATTTGGCAGTTTGGTGTATGCAATGGTCTGTACTAGAACGAACATTGCACATGCAATGGGAGTTTTGAGTAGGTATATGTCAAAACTAGTGAAGGAGCATTGGACAACAATAAAGAGGGTTTTTCAAGTATATGTGTGGCACTGCTAGCTATGGATTGTGCTACTAAGGAAGACTAGGATTGGACAAAGTGTTGGACATACATGGCTTTGTGGCTGCAGACTGGGATGGAGATATGGATTGTAGGAGATCTACAAGTGGGTATGTGTTTAACCTGTTTGGAGAAGCAAACAGTTGGATGAAAAAAAGACAGTCTATAGTGGCACTTTCAACTACAAAAGTTGAATACAAGGCGACCACTCATGCAAGGAAGGAAGCAGTATGGTTACAAAGATTGTGTTCAAGTATTGGGTTTGTAGGGTTCGTACAACAAGTTGTAAGGATATATTGTGACATTCATAGTGCAATTTTTCTGGCGAAGAACCCGACTTATCATTCAAAGACAAAACATATTGATGTTCAATATCACTTTGTGAGAGACAATGTTGAAGAAAAGAAGGTGTTGTTGATGAAGGTGGACACTTTGAATAATGTTGTAGGTTCATTAACCAAATATATGAGCATTGAGAAGTTATTTTGGTGTAGAGGATCTATGGGCATTATTTCCATGGATTGTTGACTATGTAACCTTGTAACCCCTTGTATGCAAAGAAAACAACAAGTGGGAGAATGTTGGATATGTGTTATATTCTTTACATGACTAGAATTGGTGTCTACATTGCACCGGGGGGTAAGATGAGTTGCAGGGGGGAAGAGCCCCTCTATGCAGGGGTTTGGGGGCAACGCCCCCCAAAAAAAGTTTTTGCCTCGGTTTTTGTGTCTATTTTTGGGCGGTCCTCGATTTTTGTGTCCATTTATGGGCAGTTTTTGACACGTGATTTTTCACCAATGAATTTCTATTTTCAATTAAGGAATTAGGATTGTTGACTCATCCAGGTCCACTGGATTAGGGTTTTGGATGTTGTTGGCTCTAATATGTATATTGTATTGTAAACAATGTATGATGTGAATGAATATAAAATATGTTGGTTTTCCCAGTTTGGGTTTCCAAGGGGAAAATCTCTGTGTAATGTGTATATTTGTCATTGTATCTTTTTTGTTCTTTTATTGAAAATCTATTTGTAGTCAAATATTGTACACGGTTAAAATCTACAACACCTTAGTATAATTCATAATAAAATGACATATCCACAACTTAAATGTTAAAATAAAACATGTACATATCAATCTTCATTATTATCACTATGATTATCTTCCTCGCTTGGATGATTACATTATTATTCTCGAAAACATGTTTTGATCTTAGATCATGTATTAGTATGAACCAAAAATACCCATCCAAAATATCCAAGTAAAAAACATTTAACTGCAGTGTTTTGGGAAAACATAAAGCTCCTTCTTTTCAACTCCTTCATTATTATGTACATGTCTATCTTCCTTATTTAACATGATAACAATATTTTTCTCAAAAACATGTTTTGATATTGAAGTGTGTCTCAATTTTCTAAAAATTAAAGATGAATTACATTAATGTCCCCACAAAGATTGATCGAGTAAAAGTTTGAAGTGAATTGGAGAATGTACCCTATTTCCATCACACCTTGAAAATTCATATAAAAATGAAATAAGGCCAAAGCATAATTATAATAAATATATAATTAAATGAATTGTTAATATACAAATACATGATATAATATTAAGAAATTATAAATTATATTAAACTCCTCCAAAGAATATCCATCCATACTAAGAAATTATAAATTATATTAAACTCCTCCAAAGAATATCCATTCACAAAAGCATGTCAGTGATTGGAAAATGAACCTCTCAATTTAATTATTTCCACCTAAACTATAAATTATATTAAACTCCTCCAAAGAATATCCATCCACAAAAGCATGTCAGTGATTGGAAAATGAACCTCTTAGTTTAATTATTTCCACCTAAACATTTCTACAAATTCATATGATAATGCAAAAATGTTTAGCTATATGTAAATGTGTTAATATAAATTTGAGTTATAACTTACATAATCAATGATCCTACAAGGGTACTAATAGAATATGACTACATTGTAGGTTAGAGAATGATTGATTTCTCTTTAAAGTTGTTTCAACATCCCTGTAAATTCACATGTTAATGGAATAAACTGAAACCATATTATTATCTATAAATATATTATTAACATAATTCGTTTTTTAATAGAAAGAGGGGGAAGAATTTTATTAAAAATAAGTGACAATAAAAATCGTCAAAAAAGTATATAAGTTTAAAAATTGCCTCTAAACTATCTAAAATTCTTTGTTGAACAACCACTACTAAAATTCCTTGTTGAACAACCACTATTGTAGCTACCATTATCTTTACATTCTTCCCCTGATACAAAAATGTATAGTTTCCTATATACAATTCCAGTATTTTCATACAAAAATGAAACATTTAGAAAAAACCATTTGGGACTGAACTAGATTGGTACCATTACTCATTTCTAAAGGCTGGAGCATTCAAGTCAGGTTGGGCAAGGACTGCTAATGAAGATGAGGCTTCCTCATAATTCCTTGGTATGTCATTTTGATGAGGACAATCACGAAATTTCTCCCACTATTGTCTAAGAGAAGAACATTCATTCATCCTGTAGTTTCCTGATAGATTTCCTCTAAGAAATTGATTCCTCCAAAACAGTGAGTAAGTGAGAAGATAGGCCATTGAATTGGATCTACATGGAAAGTTGAATTCTTGGATTCTGCCAAGTCCGCGTCCAATTGTTCCACTCTATGATTCCATTGAGATGAATCCTTGGACACCATTGCATTGACCCCCTAGACCAAAGAAGCAACAAGAAAAACAAGATAACATAGATGAATTCCCGGACCTCCACAAGAAAACCAGATTGAAATTGGGGAAGAATTCGGGCCATGTCTTGAATAATTAGAACACCACACATTAACATTGTCACCTTCGCTACCTAGCCACCCTCTGCAATTAATTTCCCACATGAAAACTGATCTAAAAATGAAGAAGACTTGTATTCTTGAAAATATTTGCAAGATTTAATTCATGTCTTAAAATGCAAATGGATCAATTTTGCAACACAAATTTTATAGAAGTTACTCAATCAAGATGCATATAAACAACAACAATAACAGTGAACAGAAAACACATAACATGGCAAATGATAAAGGAGTTCACCCCTCTCTTGGGCTACATCTCCTGGTCCAGCTTCCAATGGATCTTTTGTATTATTTTCTCAAAGTGATCAAATATGTGCTTTACAATGCTCAAAATGCCAAATAGATAGCTCCTATGGCTTCAGAACGTCCAAAAACCCCTAGCTGGGCTTTTTCGGCACCTCGTTTGGCCACAAATTGAAGAAGATAGGCTTCCTGGAAGTTCCCCTTCAAACTTGTTGTCTCTAGATCGCCAAAATGCACCCTTGTTGCCTCAACCTAGCCCCCACACGCTTTTATGCGTTAAAACTCAGCACCGGGTGCAACTGTACAATCGGTACAAACTGTTGAACGGTTACGCGCTGGCCCTTAACCGTATAAGGCCAAGGGCACATAGTCCACCACATGACTGCGTGCAATATATATAAAGGGCCAAAGTTTAAAACAATCAGAAAAGGTGCACCCGTGGTCACATCGTATACCCATACGATCGGGGCCCATATGAAAAGGGTTATATAAAAATGGTCGGAGGGCGCGCATATGGTAACGGTGGTTACATTGTATAAACATAGGACCAGGGGTCGGGGCTAAGCCCCGGCCCAGTCCATGCCCCAACATACAATACATATCAACTTAAATAAAATGTTTTCCATATATATAACAAGGCTCATATGGTGGTGCGTCAGTTGGTGGCCCTTCCCAAGTCTCGTCCCCTGCCCGGAGGTCGCGAGGTCGAGTCCTACCGATTGCAAAGCTTTTAAACCACCGACCAGGTGACACGTGGTGGCCATTGATTGGGCCACGTGTCACCATACTATTAGCCATCCATATGCCACGTGTCTAATGCTCATTCGTCCACATCTTCCAACCAATGAATGCCACATGTCATACGGTCCTGCCAATTCATCTCTGCCACATGTCGTACGGACATGCCATGTCAGCATCTGTACGGACTATACAGTCAGCATCCCTTTTTTTTGCATGTTTGTCATTTTGAACAGAACGTGATATCTCTCTCTCCCGACATTCGTTTGAACCCAAACAAGTTGCGTTGGGTTCACGTTGATGAGGCCTACGCTCTCGTTCGATTTGAAGCGATTCCGAGCACTTTGAATTTTTGAGCAAAATTTGATCCCCTGGATCACACCTCCCCATTGGAAATCTTTTCGACCTCCAAAAGACTATTTTCAGTCTATCTAAAGATGAGGGTATAGTTCCCTCACCTTTCCAACCTCAATCCACTTGGCTTTGCTTGGATTTGTACCTTTAAGACCAACTCGAAGATACTCCACATTTCCTCGTTTTAAAGTTCTCATTCTCCTGTCAAGGATTGTGTCTTCATGCAGTTCTATAAGATATTCTGGGGAAATATCATCTATAGAAGGAATCTGAACATGCTCTCCTTGATCATCAATCAAAGGAGGCTCATACAATTTCAAATTCTCAACATTAACAACTGCATACATTTGCATATAAGGAGGCAAATCTAAATGGAAGGCATTGTTACCAATCTTGTCAATAATCTTGAAAGGACCATATCGAATTGGTTTCAATTTTTTACCTTCTCCTTTAAGCCTCTCCTTACTAATGTAAAGCCAAACTTCATCACCAACTTGGAAACTGTGATCAACACGATGCTTGTCATGTCTCGTCTTGTAATTGGCTTGACTCTTTTCCAATAGCTCTTGAACCATTTGATGTATCGACTGAATTTGTTCAATGAAATTTTTTGCCCTATCAATGTCATATTGACCATCAATAGCAATATCCTTCTAAAAGATAAAATCTAAAGGAGATTTGGGCAAATAGCCAAAACATGCTTCAAATGGCGACGTTTGAGTTGAAGAGTTCTTAGCCCGATTGTAAGCATGCTGAAAGTAGTGTAAATGCTCATCCCAAAGTTTAGCATGCCTGCTGCAATAACCACGAAGAAGATGCACCACTGTTTTATTTACCACTTCTATTTGACCATCGGTTTGTGGATGAAAAGCTATGCTCTTTTTCAGTTTGGTGTCCATGAGTGCCCATAAACTCGACCAAAAACTTCCAATAAATCGAGAATCCCGATCAGAAATAATGGATTTAGGCAATCCAAAATGTACCCAAACATTTTGAAAGAACATT
>ML782516.1:1188553-1202015 GCA_009831015.1 Picea engelmannii
AACACTTGCAAATAATCAAATCTTCAAAAACCTATGCTCTGATACCAACTTGATCTAAAAATGAAGAAGACTTGTATTCTTGAAAATATTTGCAAGATTTAATTCATGTGTTAAAATGAAAATGGATCAATTTTGCAACACAAATTTTATAGAAATTACTCAATCAAGATGCATATAAACAACAACAATAATAGTGAACAGAAAACACATAACACGACAAATGATAAAGGAGTTCACCCCTCTCTTGGGCTACATCTCCTGGTCCAGCTTCCAATGGATCTTTTGTATTATTTTCTCAAAGTGCTCAAATATGTGCTTTACAATGCTCAAAATGCCAAATAGATGGCTCCAATGGCTTCAGAACATCCAAAAACCCCTAGTTGGGATTTTTTGGCACCTCATTTGGCTAAAAATTGAAGAAGATAGGCTTCCTGGAAGTTCCCCTTCAAACTTGTTGTCTCTGGATCGCCAAAATGCACCCTTGTTGCCTCAACCTAGCCCCCGCGCGCTTTTATTCGTTAAAACTTAGCATCGGGCACAACCGCGCAACCAATACAAACTGTCGAACGGTTACGCGCTGGCCCTTAACCGTCTAAGGCCGAGGGCACATAGTCCACCACATGACCGCATGCAATATATATAAAGGGCCAAAGTTTAAAACGGTCAGAAAAGGCATGCCTGTGGTCACATCGTATACCCATACGACTAGGGCCCATATGAAAAGGGTTATATAAAAATGGTCAGAGGGCACACATATGGTAACGGTGGTTACATTGTATACGCATAGGACCGGGGGCCGCGGTTCGCATCCCAACATACAATACATATCAACTTAAATAAAATGTTTTCCATATATATAACAAGGCTCATATGGTGGCGTGCCAGTTGGCGACCCTTCCCAAGTCTCTTCCCCTGCCTGGAGGTCACGGGGTCGAGTCCTGTCGATTACAAAGCTTTTAAACCACTGACCAGGTGACATGTGGCAGCCATTGATTGGGCCACATGTCACCATACTATTAGCCACCAAGATGCCACGTGTCCAATGCTCATTCGTCCACATCTGCCAACCAATGAATGTCGTGTGTCGTGCGGTCCTGCCAATTCAGCTCTACCACGTGTCGTACGAACATGCCACGTTAGCATCCGTACGGGTTGTACGGACTATACAGTCAGCATCCCTTTTTTTTGCTTGTTTGTCGTTTTGAATAGAACATGATATCTCTCTCTCTCCCAATGTTTGTTTGAACCCAAACGAGTTGCATTGGCTTCGTGATGACGAGGCCTACACTCCCGTTCGATTTGAAGTGATTTCGAGCACTTTGAATTTTTGAGCAAAATTTGATCCCCTGGATCACAAACTGAGTCCTTATCCCCGTAATTCCACCTTCTTGAATCATTGCCTTGGTTACGACTGAACAAACAGAAATTGAATTCATCCCACATCACAAAGAAAGGAAAGTAAGAGACTGAGGAAAAGTTAGTCCCTGACCCGAAGGATTTAATGAAGGATCTTGAGAGTGCATGTCAAACACGCGCCCACTGGAAAGTAATGGTAGCATGAAACCTCCCCTTGATGATGTGTGATTGGACAACTGGGCTATTAAGTGGGGTTCACGTAAGGGGGAGGAGCCCCCTTTTTTTAAATACCCTAATCAACCAAAAAACATAGTTTGTCTCTAGGCTTCACATAGGGGAAAAGGACCAGATGTCTCCCCATTTGAGAACTTTTGTGTGTAAATGACTTCTCATGGAATTATTGCGATGTGTTTATATCCATTTACTGAAAGAATTATTTCTTGTTGTTTGATGGCTAGGTTAGTCTACATATCATCTTCCTCATTATTTGATCATAAGACATGGAAGAACTCAATTGTCTGAAATGATTTCACTTATGTTCGAATTCTACTGAGGATAGTTGGAAGATGGATATTCTTCGGAAGAGAGCTTTGTCTTGCATGAGTAATTATTAAGTTGGAATCTTCTACCATTGTGAGATCAAATATGCCTTTATTTTTTGCTAGAAACAGGCCATACAGTAATGCATATGCTTCAACTTGGTTGCTTAAAGAGTGTCCAATGCTCCAAGCAAAAGAGAATTTCAAACAACCTCCTGAATTAAACAACACCCCTCCCACACAATACCACCCCAACCATTAACACAATCGATAATACACCAAATTATTAATATAAATTGAAAAATCATATTTTTCATAAAAATCATATAAACAAACAATTATTAATGCAAAATTCTTTAACAAATTAGATACTAAACACATTTTTAAAGTTTTCCAAAACATATCCCTATAAATTTAAATTTCATTAATTCACATGACAATAAAATTAAATCAAATTATAATATTAATTTTAAGCATACCATTAAAACAATTATTAACATAACATTTCACACCTACTAAAATAATATCTTTATGAAAGTATCATCATACTCACTCTCCTCGTTATTCCCATACTCATCCTCATCCCTCACTCTCCTCGTTATTCCCATACTCATCCTCATCCCTACTCCCAAAAAAACAACAATAAAAAAAAATTGTTGCTTAATTTTATGACATAATTAATCATGGGACAATCCCTAAATATCTCTAAAGTGAAATTACTACTCACTACTCCTTAAAAAAAAATCAATTTTTGGGTTTGACAAGTCCTAAAATTTTGCTACAACATTAAAAGAAGAAGTTGTAATATGTACGAGGTTGTCTCCATCATATTGTCGGTGTGGTGAGATAGTGGGCCACTACATCAAAATAAGCGTGGGGACAAATATGTACATCAAACCACTTGATGGACGACCTCACCCACCATAGCATCCATCCAACCTCCTTTAGAGAAGCGATATTTTAATGAGCTCATCCCTAGACGTTTCTTAAAATCCCACATTAATGGAACAATAAAATTAATATGTCAATCAATTTTCCATCTAATGTTATTAGATGGGCGGACTCTTTGATTGATGTAACTCTCATCTATACACATGCCTACATAACCCAATCATAATCATAATAATTTTTTATTCAAGATATTGATTATAAAGCTATCAATCCCTTTTTTGGAATAAATAATTCAACTACGACTTAAATGATAATGGCAAAGGATCGTTTTCCAATCACATGGTTGGAAATATAAGTATTAGTTTCTAATGTCAATAGAATAAAATAAAATAAATATAACGATTATATGTCAATAAAATAAAATATAATGAGTATACCCTTGAATAGAGGAAAACGATGTTGAAGGGGATTGAGATGGTTATGTTGTTAAAAAATAGGAAGGGTTTTTTTGAATGGTTGGATCTTTTCAATAGGGTTTAGGAATAACTAATTAAAAGGATTTTTGAATGGGTTAAGTATTAATGGACAAATGGTGGGAAAATGTAATGGATGAGGTTGTGTGATATTTAATCACTGTCAAATGTCAAGTTCAACAATAATCGAGGTTTTTAATGGAGATCTGGTAGTGTTCTTCGATGACTAACCCAAATGAGACACATAGCAAGAATAGTGTATTGATAATATATAAAGAGAATCTTCTTTGGAATATAGGAATAAGAGGAGAGAGAGGGTCATAATTATGCCTTAACATATTTTTGTGGTTCACTGGTACAACTCAAGGCCATAAAATGTGTGCACAACCTAGAGATTATTCTATAATTTTTTCAATTACCTTACATGTTAAAAGATGAACATAAAAAACATATCTTTGAATGCATACATTCATTTGAATATGCTTGTTCCAGAATACAAATTTAATTTGTTAAGACTAGAGGCAAAGTCATTAACTAAGTTATTGCCTATGTTTACCATGTATAGAATATATAGTGGAAGACAACAATTGCATATGACATGAATGGATAGTACCCACCAACTTCTCTTTTATCACTTTTGGAACATGAGATTGCCTCATAGATTGATTCAGTTTCAGCTTGTTAAACTTGAATATAATTATTACAAAGCAATGGATATAACTTTAAATGTGCATTATATTTTATCAAACTAAAGGTCGAAAGTGAATATCAAACAATGTTATTTCAAAACTAATGAGAAATATTCCATTTAAAATTTATTTTGAATTCACATCAAAACTATATTCACATTGCCAAATTCACTCAAAAGCGAAAATAACCTCAGTTTGGAAAAAGTAAAAATCAAATTAATAATATTATTTTTTGTTCTACGTTTGATGATACATATACTAATTACCTACAATTTTTACATCTAAATTGAGCTATCTAGCTTTCAAATTCAAGGATAGAGAAATAATTGCTTCTAAAAGTACGAGTGAAGTAGTTTCAATGTATAGTTTATGACAATGAATTAGAAAAAAAGTTGTTCCTTCCAAGCTTTTAGAGTTATATGGAATGACAAAAACCAAATTGTCCATTGTTCTTTATGAAGCTGATATGTTTTGTTGAGGGTCAATAATAAAAGGGAATTTCTCAACATCCTTAATAATTGGGGAGAGAGGTTTTGAAATTGACTATGACTATTCGTGTACATATCATAGAGATGGGGGAAGAAAATGAGGATCTCAAAGTGAATATGTAAAATTTCAACCACTAGTTGCATGTTGCACAAAAACCAAAACCCACTTCGTACTTTTTGAATTAATGAAGATATACTTGTTTACATTTGATTTCATGGAGAATGACATTTTTAATCCCACAACTAAGTGAGTGAGCCTAACTTATTATTCAATATCCTGGTAGCAAATAACTTTATGTGATATCTATAATTTAAAAATGTACACATGTAACATCTTTTGTTTTTGCTATATACTTGGAAAATTTTATTATATCATTCATTTCTCTATATTATCTTTGTTTCATCATATGTTCTCTCACTAAATATGATGGTCATAAAAACATATGTTAGTTTTTTTCGGTGTCCCCTTTCCCTTACTTCAATAACGTTCCCACTTCAATTTAGGACTTAATGGATTCAGAGTAGGCCAACCACAACACTTTATGGATTTCAAGAAAAGTTGCATTATGAAGAGACACATTTCTCTTTGTCGATCTTAATTGGACATTGTACCTTGGTGTGTGTGTGCACTGGTAAAAGTGACACTTGGGGATCTTCACAAAATCCTTACACCCCACTCACTTTAATTCACACCACTCATAGAGGTAATGGATTTTAGTCCACAAACAAGGATGATGTAGAATTTACCTAGGCACCTCATAGGGCATGAATATCATCCTTGTTGGCAAATCGTTGATGGAATACATACATACATACATATGACCACCCCTCCATCATGTCTTCCCATCATGCATCTATTGATGATTGACCTAATGGAAGATTTTTTGCTTTGCAATAAACGATGACTCACTATAATAGTATGAATGAAAGAAAACCACATAGATCCTATTAAAATATTCTTCTTTAATTATTCATAGACCATCCAAAAAAACACACCTATTATTTTGAGCAACATAATTATTTAAATCCACTTTTTTGTTCTCTTCCCCGACTTCCACGTCCTCTCAAATTGTTTCCACACTAAATTGCTAAATTTAAACATTATTTACAAGCACTTTACATGTATTCCCATTAAAAATAAAAATAATAAATTGCCATGGAACTCTCACTCTTAGTACCACAATCAAATCGACTTCTACTTGTACTTCATAATATTACAAGTGTGGATCCATCTTAAATCCAAATCTATAAGAGAGAAGGATCAAATTTTTTAAAGTATAAATTTTTGTATTATTTAATTCCATGCCATGTATTAATTTCTTCATGTTAAATGATTTAAGAAATTACACCTTGAAAAATTTGATCCCGCTCGATGTTTAATAGATCCGGATTTAAAATAAATTTATAATCACATACATATGTACGTACATAGATATTTTTTTATGTTTTATTATAATATAACATTATGTAACATCACAACAACTTCAACTTCACACAATAATAAATTATAAAAAACTTCATACTTTCAATCTCATTATGGTGAAATATTTCATCATAACTTATTTTTATATGAAGAAATTTTTTTTATCAATCACACCTTAAATTTTAATTAAATATCCACACCTTCCTATTATAATCAATTCCTTATTCCTAACACCTCCCTCCCTTTCCTCTTCTTTTCACCTTACTCTCATAAAATCCCTTCCATAGGGGCACCCAGTGATGACATTGGAATCCACTAGAATTTGACTTATTTCTCATAGGCTACTAAGCCAGCATCGAGGGGATGGATGAGGCATAATGTTATATTGGTATTGTCCATGTTGATGTTGATATCCATCTGTGACGTGGATTGGAGCAATGTTATATGGGCATGGATTCTCATCATTCACACTGGCATGTGGATCTGTTGGCGTGAGAGCGTAGGCGTAGATAAGAGAGAATGCTCTATTACACCTATATGCAACAACCCAAGCTGCGAGTCTTCTTAAAATGACTCCAAGGGTGCCCTCAAGATAGCCAAGGAATGCACGTCATGCTACCTAAAGGCGCAGTGTCACAAATGGCAGGTGGGGTTTTTAAGCTATGGAAATTGTGACATGAAGTCCTCGCATGGAAAGGGACAACTACACAATGGATAGGTGGAAAATGGTTTCTTGAACAAGAAGCATATATCAATTGGTATCTTTATTTAAATTTGAGTAGATAGTAGGTTTCCATAAAGCATGGAGAATGGTCATGTGGCATTTTTTCATATGCTAGAACCGACCTCTTAAAGAACACCTGAACACCTTTGTTGTAATTAAATAATTAATAAACAAAATATTGAAATAAATTATAAGTGTTTTCTTTCTTAGTTGTGGTCTAATGAATTATAATTGTAAACATATTATGGTTTTAATTAATTGTGGGTCCATCTTTTAGCTCTTTTTTAGATTTTGGGAAAAAAAACTAGACAAGTTTATAGTACAAGGAAAACATCAATTTGTGGAGGTTTTTGTTAAAGCAATTTTTTATGTTTTTTTTTAGCGAAAGCAAGTGGGTGAAGATTTTAGTGGAAGTTTTCAATATGGTGCACCTAAAAATAGTCATGTACATTGGTGTTTTATGATAACACATGCATCGGTGCACTTATATATCTAAATGCACAACAAATAACAATTCAAAAGGTGGTCTCTCATAAATTTTCTCAAACATGATAACTAAAACAAAATTATATTATGTTGCATATGTAACATATAAACACACTAGTTCTCACTAAACATACAATTGCACTAAACATACAATTGCACTAAAGCATCCTGATATAAGGCACACCACCTTAAGACTAAATCAAAAATAAAATAAAAATTGAAAAAAACAAAACACATTTTTGTTTATTGGTCTATGATACTTATTAAAGCTACAAACCCAATTTTACGCCTAACCACATTTTTTTTGTTAGCTAAATATTTCTGACTTGCGGGATTGGCATGTGGCTGAGATGCCACGACCTAGGGGCATCTAAGCCATCAAAATATCTCAGGGATTGCACCTGGCTTGGACCGCACTAGCCCTTAACATGGTTGGATTTGAGGTGTCCCCATAGATTTCAAACCGGTGACTTCACTTACGGAGTGCCTTAACAACGCACTCCCTCACCGACTACTCTACACCACGTGGACAACACATAACCATATTAGGTGCATGTTGTAGTGTTAAATACTTTTAAAAACTTTGCTTATCAGTGTCCCTAGAACTATAACAACATTAGTGCATCGTGATACAAGGTGCACCATGGTAAGGTTAAATATAAAAATTACCAAACATAGTTTTCTTTTTTATTATCCACTAGTGCTTCCAACACCTTTAAGGAGTGCTGCTCTTTGTGCCTCTATAAGTACCCCATTCTCATGCTTTTGAATTAATAGATTTCACCAACCATATTCATCCATAGCATATTCTATTTCATTTCTCAATGCACCTAATTTAAAATTCAATATTGAATGAATATTACGAATGGTAATTTAGTACAAACTAAGCAAATTCCATTTCATTTCTAAATGCACCTAATTTAAAATTCAATATTGAATGGATATTACGAATGGTAATTTAGTACAAATTGTATATTTTATATCCATTTTTCATATTGAGGTTTGTATGTGAATCAAGAATAGCCACAACAAAAAACAACAAATCCTTATAACATCCTGCATGTTTGGGAGGCCTACTAGAGGGATAGGGATTTGTTTCCCTACTAGAGGGATGGGGATTTGTTTCCTCTTATGATAATTGTTGAGACTATCTTCCTTTTGAAGGATGTTGGCCTCAAGTTTTTTAAGGAGGTTAAATCCATCAAGGGGAACATTGAGTTATTGTGTTAGTTGATCAATTGTTGGGATCATGGAAAACATGCATTCAAGGTTGGTATCAAGTTGTGGTACCAACCCACAAAGGAGGAAAGTATTTCATCACTGACATATCTAGGAGGGGAGGAGATTTCCCCATTTCTCCAATGTGCCACCTAGTGTTGCAGAAGAGATCCAACTAGCATATGTTCATAGTATGTTAGTCAAGATGTTACTAACCCCAATGACTTCCAAGGCACTAGGTTTTCACTTTTGTTCTTTTGTATCTAAGGAGGTTAGTTGTGTGTGCCTTATCATCACCATACTAGCACACCATACCATTGATTGGTATCACATTAGTTACCCTATGATGTATTATGTAAATAATGGTTTTCAACAACCCAGTAGAATCCATAATAAAATGACATATCTGTAATTTAAGCGTTGAAATAAAACATGTGCAAATAACTCTTCATTATTATCACTATGATTATCTTCATCACCGGGAAGGATAACATTATTGTTCTAAAAAACATGTTTTGATCTTAGATCATGTCTTAGTATGAACCACAAATACCCATCCAAGACATTCGGGTAAGAAAACACTTAATTGTAATGTTTTGGGAAAACATAAGGCTCCTTTTCAACCCCTTCATTATTATGTCCATGGTTATCTTCCTCATTTGGCCTGATAACAATATTTTTCTCAAAAACGTGTTTTGATCTTTGATTGTATCTTAATATGAACCACTAATCTATATCTAAGACATTTGGGTAAAAAAACACTTACTTGTAGTGTTCTGGGAAAACACAAGGCCCCTTATTTTCAACCCACATCTTTTTGGAGTTAATACACATTATTCCACAATCATGATCTTCCTTCACATTACTCCAATCAAAGGAATCCTGCCACTTAAACCTAAAAATAACACATTTGAAAGATGATAAGTCCACTTGAATGATCTCTTGCATATTTTCTAACATAACCTAACTTTCCCTCTATTAGGTTTTGATCACAGTGGTTAACGAAACTAGATTTGTCAAAATTGACCTCCACTCCATCGCCAAGTGTAACATATCCATCATTGGCATCCTTAGTGTGATGATGTCCATGGCAGACTTTTCAATTACTTCCTAATTAATTTAGTGAGCAACTGAATAGTTGTACATTTAATTATCAATCCGAGGTCATATCCCACTTACAAACTATCATGAACTCTATATGCAAGTGTAGTGTTGTAATTTCTACAGAGTTGTAGTACTTTTAATGCCACAAATCAAGATTTTAAGATGCTAAATTAAATCACCAATATACACTACTTCTTGAATTGCAGGAAAATAAATGTCACGCTTGTAGAAAAAGGAAATCACACTTGCGGAAGGTAAATCACACTTGTGGAAAGTAAATCACACTTGCAGAAAATAAATCACACTTGTGAAAAGTAAATCACATTTGCATAAAGTAAATCACAGTTGTCGTAAATAAATCACTCTTGCAAAAAGTAAATCACACTTGCTGAAAGTAAATCACACTTGCAGAAAATAAATCACTCTTGCAAAAAGTAAATCAAACTTGCATAAAGTAAATCACACTTGCGGAAAATAAATCACTCTTGTGGAAAGGAAATTACATTGCAACAAAGTAATTCTAATGGTGATTTTCTCAAGTATGATGATAATCTTGACTTGTTGTAACAGTTATGTGTTTGTACATTCAATGACAATTTGTAAAATCAATAGAATATCAATCCCAAACAGTTGAAGAACAAAGTTGTTCACAAATTTTAAAGAAAGAAGAATAAAGTAAAGTTGCAAGTGGAGTTGCAACAAAGTGAGTTGCAGCAACAAAGTTGCAACATGAAAGTTACAACAACAAGAACTGTTGCAACAATGATAGTTGCAACAACATCTGCGATTATAAACTTACATAGATTGAATCAACACCAAGTTGCAACTTATGATTGCATAATCCACAACACAAGGAAACTTAATATTAACCGCACCAGAATTGCAATTAACTATTTACAAAATATGAAACTGCAACAATATAACGAGATAAAATAACTACGGATTTAAATGAACAACAATGAAATGATAATCCTACTCTTAATGTACAGGAAGTACCTAACTAAGGATGGGGCCCTACCCCCATAGACAAGGAACTGGACTACAAAATCAGAATTACAAGAACACTCGCCACATCATCACACAAACAGGAGGAGAAAAGGAAAGTATATTGCCGAAGTCTTAAGTTTTACAATATAGTTGTATGATATCGCTAGAATCGTTCCCCGAGCTCAAGGAAAGTTGGGGTTTTTATACAATACATTCAATGTCTAAACAAAACAAGGAGACAAATGGACAACCATGAGAATCAAGTCGTTCATCCATTTACCTTGATATTGTCGATTTTAGAAAAGAGTGGGCATATGTTGACTTGGATCAGCTGGGTGACAGTTGGTATATGAACTAATCTCTCTTTTGGTTGTCCACTTGTATTCTATCATCTTTCTATGTGAGGAGAGATCTCTAACCAATAACAATAAGTTGACTTATGTGTTCACAGACTTTGTCTTGGAGTTGCAACCACAAGGGCCGCATTCAGAGTTACAATAGTTGTGTCATGCTCGGAATTGCAGTATTTGTGTCATGCTTGGAGTTGTAACTCCTATAGGGAGTTGCAACCACTATAATTTCTCCTATATAGCATTGTTAGTGCAAGAAGGTAAAAAATTTCTTTAAGAATACGTAAGAATAGCATAAAAATGGCATATGGGAGAAGATTCATACCTATGTGAAAAATTAAGACAAACTGGATGAGAAAGATATCAAAAGAAAGTGAACAGTGGAAAAATGGTAAGGAAAAAGGTATTGAACGGGTGTTGAAAATATGCCAATTTAGGCACCCATAAGTCCATATGCTCGTATAGATGGGAACAAATGCATCTATAAAAATGTGACTAAAGTATGGTGTTAAATGTATAATATCTTGAGAAATAATGTAACACCCCAAGACCGAACCCCGGTTGTAAATTTGAATATGTTTTGTAGGCTGGTGAGCCAGTTTCTTATAAGCTAGAAGGCTTATGTGATGATTAGGTCGGAGAGCCTAGATGCTAAAGGCCAGTGGGCCTATTTTTGTATATGTAAACACTCATATCATTAATATAATACATCGTTGCATGTAGACCGACCATGATAAAATAGTATGGGGGACTAAACACCACTAGGAAGGAAAGGAGCAAGGCTAAGAGCCTAGAAAAGGGGCTAAGCTAGAGGGTTTGTCTCTAAGGGAATATTATATTATTATTCCTAAAGTGTAAGGCAAAGATACAACTCATATTATCCTAAGTCCTTATGGAAGGAGAAATGAAATACAAGTGGAGAGAAATGAGCTCCTGGAAGGCCATGTGTCATCAAGGACGCATGAAAATTAAATGTGGGGAAATTAGTCCATTTCAGACACACTCGACCATTCTCCCTAGGTCACCCTCGCATTTTAGGATTTGAGGACTCTATCATTGTTTCACCTCGTGATGACCAGTGACTCCATCGTTCAACCTCAGCATCATTTATGCACCCTTGGAGCCTGCACGTAGTTACCTCATACATTTCATGTTATGAAAAATGTACCCATACTTTATTTGAACCCGTAATGTGCGTTATCTGAAGGTTGTCACCACTGCCATTACTTTTTCCTTACCCAAGCTTTGTTGTTGACCATCACCCATACCTTTCCAATATGTGCAGCTCCATGTTCATTGCCTGAGTGTGGTTGTTGTCACCACCTGTTCCATAATTTGTTTTCTGTTGCTGCATTCACCTGAGTCGGTACCTAGTTGACTAGAGTCTTGGATTGAAGAAGTGGGTTTTCAAGCCTATGGGATTGAAGAGGCAGTTTGTCAAGATTGTGAGCAACTCTCTCCAGGTGATAGAATTGTTGGGGAATCGAATTCCTAAAGGAGCCCAACTGCAGTTACAGTGCTATGAGAATTCTTGTCCAATGTGTTGTTGAATCCCTAGAATGGAAGTGGGGCAGCTGAAGGAATGTTGAGTAGAGAAGGGGCACATTTCCTGGGGTGGGACATGGATGTGGGGAATGAAAGGATATAGGTTGGTACTTTGAGTTGTCTCCTAGGGACGAAATCCTTCATGTTGACTATGTAACCTCAGCCTAACTAGGAATCCCTTTACCCGGGTGGAGTTTAGTCACAGTTCAGGGGTGAACCACTACTGAGAGATTTGAGCACGTGGTCTAAGGTTGGGAGGTTCGTGAAAGGTCTGCACAGAGTTGGTGGTATTCTATAAAAAGATAAGTATCAATTATGTGTCCAATTGCATGTTGTGTATTTGTACATGTCTTTATAATTAAGAGTATTGCATGTGTATGTTCTATGTATAGGCTTCCGTTATTCCACATGAATCTATGCATTATCAAAATGTATCTGTCTGTTTTAAATTTGTGTAAATATATACAGTAGAAATGAAGAATTTTTATGTGGCATAGACCAACAACAATAAGTTGTGGATGCTACAATTTGGGTTCAAAGCCTCGTAACAGGGTGTTATGGAGTAGCATGACCCGACCTAGAAGGTTGGGGATGTTACAAGAAAAAACAAAATACATGTTATAATTTGAATGTACATTGTAAAATTTACAATTGATATAAAGAGATTATTATAAAGTCATTGAAGCAAACCTAATTGTTCACTTCATGAAATCATCATGAAAATACAACATAGATAAATATTATAAATCCATATTAAATAGTATTTATTATTATTATTATTATTATTTATTATTAAATCCATATTAAAATAGTATTCATGTGGTTCATGACACTGGTTATTGGTGTTCGCTACATCCATGGAAACCCCCCCGGAAATCTGAGAGAGAACATAGGGAGGCCGAGTATTTTTAGAATATTGGGGGCTAAAAAACAAGAGCATCTTATAGACCCATCTAAGGGCTCAACATGTCACTCACAGGGAATTGAACCTCGGTGGGGAGGGTAACAATCATTCCTCCCAACCACCCAAACTACATCCAATGGACTTATATATGTGTGTGTGTCGATGCTTGTTTTTTTGTAAAAAACAACAAAGATGTACAACCAGTGTTCATGGTCTTGGGTTGCCATATGAGGAAACCAAGCCAAGCCAAGACAAAGATAATATATATATATATATATATATATA
>ML782516.1:1206326-1223985 GCA_009831015.1 Picea engelmannii
ACAAAATCTAAACCATAAGAAAAACAATGGCGCATTTACATAGTATACACAACATCTACCTTAAGAACCCTTAACCATGAAAACTAAGAGTTGCACCTCTTATCATCTCATTGTATTAAATTCCACCCTCAATACAATATTTGAGGTATTTTTCACCATCTAAAACCCTAATCTATTAACCTAGATTAGATTATGACACTAATTTCTTAACCAAGATTAGTTAACAATGGGCCAAAAAACCATTGGCAAAAAAGGTACCAAACAAATAAAAAATATACCCAAAATTCTCTTTCAATGGCTCTTCCCTTGAATCCCTAATGGAGGACTCATTACCCCCCCGCCCCGCACCCTACCAAAAATGGGGCTAATCACATTCCTTGATCCAAATTGGATCCTCGCCAAACTTCTTGTAGATTTTGTAATAAGCATGCAATTATATTTTTGGCAAAGTTGAGAAAATGTCCAAAATTTACTTGGAAGTTGAAATGAACCATTGTGATGGTTGGTTTTTCAAGATAGCCCATTAAAAATGAAGGGTGTGGTGAAGAAGGAAATCAAAGGGGAGATGCAAAGATAACTTTGGAAGCTTGAAGGGAAGTAGAAGATTGCAAACTTTTTGAATATTGGAAGATGAAGGAGTTAAAGGAGCTTGTCCACGATGAGAAAAGGTGTCTCTGAGCCATGGCCATCTGTAATGTTTTTCCTAGTGAGTAATAATGCATGAGATTTATGAGCATGCACAACTCACCCTTTGTAATGAATTTCTAGAGAATAATAAATCCCCACTAGATCTAGTATTATGGTTGAGTTTCCAAGGTCAAATCTTCATGTCTCTATGATCCAATGTTGTGTGAACGAGTGTCACAATGTTAATGTTTTAGTTTGGAAAATTTATTTCCATTTCACATTGCAGTCTAATTGAAGTGATGGCATTATTTATTGTGCACCCTCCATTCACCTACAGTTCACTTGAATTCTCTATTGGATTGTGATCTTGGCACTATAATTCATTTGTTGGCTTCAATTGATCATTTATTGGACTGCTACTATATTTTCCATTTTATTTGGTCGCTAGTATGAAACGTTGCCTAGCGCTACATAATTCTATTTTAATTAAATTGCCATCTAAACCTCATCCTACAAGCATTGTTGGTATGATTACTTAATAGCTTTTGGTATTCATTTTTTCTATTTGAATGTTGTGTAAAATCCATCACCATAATTTGTGATCATTGACTAGCCCCTCAACATTTTACATTGGACATAGGCACACATATATAAATGTATATGTTTTTTGAGGAATGGCAATGTTCTATTTAAGTCTCACAGATACTAGCATGCACATAGTAAAACCTTGCAGCTCCCTTTGACTCCTCTAGGGCTAGCTTTGTGAATAAACAAAGTTTTCATTATGGGTGATGAGCTATGCATGAAGAAGCTTGAAATCTAAATTGCATAGAAATTGAATTCTAATTTTCCTTAGAGGATCTATGTTGACGAAACAAATAGACCATAGGCCTACCATTTATGAATCATAAGGTATCATAGCATGTTCATAAAACACATTGAAGTAATTTCCATGGGAAAATCCTTGAAAAGGGAGAAGTTGGAAGAGTTGAGATTCTTCAACATGCATATCCAAGAGCAATGTCAGTATTGGAGGTAGAAATTGAATGAGATGGAAAAATAACTTACCAAATGTTGGGACTCCTTCACCACCATGAGGGAAGAATTAGATAGGAGAAGAATATAGCCCTTGCAATTGGAGGAGAAATTCACTTAGGTGGATAATTGGCTACAGAAGAGGTTCATCGAAGTGACTACCCAACTATACTAGGATTTGGAAATGAATGAAGAAGCCTTGAAGAAAGTACACACAACTTTCCAAGAGACCAAGCAATCCCCTTCCATTTCCATTGTGGAAGTGATCCAGGTGGATATTGGTGGCCACCCACCTATTCCACTTGGACCCCCACCATTGCTTCTTTCAGTTTTTCAGTTTTTGCACAGTTTACTATTTTTAGCAGTTTTTTCGGGTCCTAAACTTTTGGGGCCATTTTGAGGCCCTAAACGATGTTTTTTTGGGTATGTTTCTCTCACAAAATTACATCTAACGATGCTATTTCGTCTCCAGCATTGTAGGCCTCGGATCGATCTTTCCAACGACCTATCATACGCCTAAAACGGAGATCGTATGCAAAAGTTATGACCCCGGGAAGTTGATGCACCAACTTACCCAAACGGGGCCCACATGACTTTTGGCGCTTCATCTCCCATGGTTAGGTTTTTGGATGTCTAGGACTTTTAGCATTCTCGTTTATTGTAAAAGGGCCTTCAGAGCCTCATGGTAATCATCTTCTCACGAATGCGAGTAGCGGTCACATCTCTTCTCAGAGATAAGCTACCAGCCCCCTAACTAGTTTATTTCCATTCTGTCTGTAAGCATATTTCAGTCATTTGTTATTAATGAAATGAAATCTTATTTCCACTGCATCTTTGTGTTTATGTGTATTTCTGTATTTCATTGTGTTCCTACATAAATCTGGATCAGGAAGCTAGCACCATGATATAATCAAGTATGGTAAACTTACCTTCCAAGACCCTTCCTCGAGAGACCTTCAATGACTTTGAAAAACACACTAGAGGCAACGATTCCAAGATCATGAGGAAAATGACCTATGATGGGAAAGGGATAGGCAAGGAAGGAAAAGGGTTTTTGATCCCCATTGTAGCTCAACAGAGGCCCAAGCATAAAGGCCTAGGATTTAGTGGGAAAATATCCAACACAAGTTCATCTCAAACCACCTTCGTCAAGGAAATATGAAATGGAAAATAAGCTATTCCCATGGAGTAAAAGGAAACTAGAAAAGGAGTATTGTGTAGTGAACCACTCAAACCTACTTGTAGAGGCTTGGAAGAGGGAACTAAAGAGATGATTATACCATCAACATCCACTCCAACTCTTGGGGGACCAAGCAACCACGATGGAAAGCATCATCACAAACCAAGAAGGTATGGCATAGTATCTTTGGTTTATTTCTATTGCAATAAAAGGGGTGATACAACTAACAAATGTTGACACTCTAAAAATCCAAGTAGCCTATGAAGAAATATTGTGATTACTATAGACTGACTATCCCTTGGGAGGAAAAATGTTTTAGGCTTCACCTGAAACTCCATTCCAAGAACCAAATAGCCAAGAAGAAAGCTTGGAGAGTCAAGGTCCATGGGAAAGAGGAGTTTCTTGCACTTGTATCCCAAGGAGCAATCATTTTCCAACTACGTATTGTAGCAGTGAATGTCATCTCTAAACATGAGATGGACAACAAGTTTATTCCAAAGGTATCCCCTATTCGACTCTTATCTTTCATCCTATATTGGAGGCACCTTTTCTTGGAGATTTGTCATAGATTGCTTGATGGTAGCAGAGGATGTATGCACACAAATGCAGAGAAAATGAATCTTATCAAAAAGACTTGGGGCTTTTGAGGACCAAAATATTTCAAATGGGGAGGTGTGATGTGAATTGGATCCTCTCCAAACCCCCTATAAATTTTGTCATAAGCATGTAATTGTTTTTTGGAAAAGTTGAGAAAATGCCCCAAATTTACTTGGAAGTTGAAACAAATCATTGTGGAGGTTGGAATTCTAGGGTATCCCATTAAAAATGAAGGATTTGGTGAAGAAGGGCATTGATGGGGAGATGCAAAGAGAATTTGAGAAGCTTGAAGGGTAATAGTAGAGAGGAGATCTTGGCGAGTGCAACCTTCTTGAATATCAAAGGATGAAGGAGTCAAGGAGCCTATCCATGGTGAAAAAAGGTGTATCTAAGCCATGGTCATCTGAAATTGTTTTGCTAGTGAATAGAAATGCATGATATTTATGAGCATTCATAGCTCACCCTTTGTAATGAATTTCCAAAGCATAACAAGTCCCCATTGGATATTGTTTTCCTAGTTGGGTTTCCAGGGTCAAATCTTTGTGTCTCTATGATTCAATGTTGTGTGAATGAGTGTCACTTTGTTAATGTTTAAGTTTGGGAAATTTCTTGTCATTTCAAATTACAATCTGATTAAAGTGTTGGCATTATTTAATGTGCACCCTCCCTTCACCTACAATTTGCTTGAATTCTCCATTAGACTATGATATCGACACTATAATTCATTTGTTGGCTTCAATTGATTATTTATTGGATTCCTTCTCCATTGTCCATTTTCTCTGGTCATTGGTATGAAATTTTGCATAGTGCTGCCTAATTCTCTTTTAATTAAATTGTTGTCTAAACCTCATACTACAACCATTATTGGTATAATTAATCGATAATGTTTGGCATTCATTTTATCTATCTGAATGTTGTGTAAACTCCATCACCATAGCTTATGAGTGTTGACTGCCCCTTCATAATTCTACATTGGACACAAGAAAATATATAAATCCATATGTTTGTTGAGGAATGGGTGATGATCTATTTAATCCTCACAAGTACTAACTCCATAGTAAAACCCTACATCATCCTTTGACTCCTTTAAGCCCACATTTTTTAATAAACAAAATTTTCATATTGGGTGATTAATTGTGCATGAAGAAGCTCGAACTCTAAATTTCACAGACATTGAATTCTATTTTTTTGTAGAGGATCCATGTTGAAAAAATGGATAGGCCATAGGCCTACTATTTATGGATCATCGCTAGGCCCCCTTTATACTGGGATGAGACTAAGTCTACTTGCAAAGAGTAGAACACATGTACAACATGTCAATGGAAGTAAAACTCCCTAATAGGTCTTTCTCTAGATGCATCTAATTCCTAGAATTCAACAATTATATCATTGTAAGTCACCAATATTTCTAATGTGATGGCATCGTGAAAAAAAGAGTAAAGGGAGAGGCATTTGGAAAGAACCTAGTGACTGCATGATAATGAAATACAATGAGGATGAGTGGCTAGAAAATTCAAAAAGGAGTTTTAAAGTATTAGGTTAGGTTTAACATTAGATGGATTGAACCCTTTATCTCAATTATCAACAAACTATTATGTATACCCAGTTGTGTTGATTCATTATAATACTATTCCATTTTTTCTTATTTTAAATTGGCATCTTATATTATCATTCATTGTCACTAGGACACACCAAGTTAGGAAAACTAATGGGTATCAACAATATCTCATACAAGAGTTGAAAATATTGTGGAATGGAAAAAATATATATGATTTGGAATGGATCAATATATAATTTGTCATCTATTTTGGTACTTTTTGGGTGGAAAAATTGGAGAGATTGGCTTGTAGGTCCCTTTTAGGGGTTGGTCCCTTTTTGGTGATTTGAGGTCCAAAACCTTTTGGATCCTATTTCATTCCTTAAATGGTCATTTTTTTGGTCAAAACTTTGTGAACAAATTTTCCATCCTCTCAAAGATGTTCTACACATAGAGATATTTGTGCAGTGCAAAAATCACCTCAATTAGAGTTTGTATGTGGAAGTTATGTCTCCCAAAAATTTACCTATATTATTGACCACCATGATACAAAGTGGATGTCATGGAAACTCACATTACTCACACATGTGGAGATGGTCACATGTGGAATTTTAAGAATATTCTAGAGACAAAAAACCCTAATAGTAATTTGGGGGTTGAGACATGCAAAACCCTAAACTTAACCCTAGAAGGTTATCACACCATGTTAAATAATAGACCATTATGATAGGAAGGGGTTCCATTCTTATTGTATTGTTATTGCTCCATATTTGAGCAGATCATCTAGAAGTGGGATATCAAAGCATAACATAGGAAGAAGAAGATCTTATAACCACCATTCATGTCTCAGTGTCCATGGAAACTCCATAATGAATGTGCCTTTCTTTGTATTTGCATTTCATAACCAAGAAGAAAAGAGAAAAACATAGGCCTCACCTTCTAGCCAGGTTTTACCATATTGGGTTTTCCCGAGGTACATCTTGTGTTCATTGTGTAGACCGATGTGTTTATTTAAGCTCAACTCTAAGTTTGTAGAAGTATATATATATTTGTATTTTTCTCATTTAACTATTTATCGCTTTACTTTTAAATATAGAGAGGATAAAAATGAATTAAAAGATAACATTGCATGTCATTTTGTAATTCTAAAAAAAAAGGAAACATAGGGAAGCATATCTCTAATATATCGCAATGTAATTCTCAACATCAAAGTTAATAAAACAAATTGTTAAAGAACATTATAGTCCACCATTGTCAAATATATATATGGTCAACCATAGTAGTCAACTATAGTCAATATGGTCAACCATGCTTAGTATGATTAGTATATTAGAAGGTTAGTTTGAAGTGTGAGGTTAGTCACCTAAGGTTAGGGGAGATTGTGTGTTATGGGATTATGGTTTAATGGTTTAATATGGTCAACCATGATCACTATAGTCAAGATAGTATACCATTAACAATATGGTTAATAAAACTAAACCATGGTTAATATATAGTTTGACCATGATCATTATGATCAATTAATAACCATAAATATCACATAATAATAATTAATAATAATAATAATAATAACAATAATAAACATTTTATAATATTATAAATTGTTAAGTATGATTAATATGGTTAAATATCGTTTATTGATTAATATGGTTAAATATCATTTATTTTTTATTATATCTTTTGTAGTCATTCATGTATCATAATGCAAAAAAATGTACTCCCCACACGATCCCAACAACAAATGGCCTATTTCCATAACCATTTCAACCAATGAGGGGAAAACATATCGCTAGGGGAGTTGAACCTTGGTGGGGTAATAGAAATATTATCGCTTTAGCAACAAAAACAAAACCTTATTGAACTTTATATCTATTGTACTTTTTGTTGTTATTATTTTTTTTATTATTAGTATAGTCAATAATATTTTTTATTTGGAATTTAATCGGGACTCTATAACATTTGAATTTGAGACGAATCATTGTGGAAGATACCATTTCGATGGGATATTGAGGTAGTGAGATCTAGTAGGTGTTTTTTAGTATATCTTCAAAAATATTGTAGTATTTGTCGACACATTTAGTGGTTAACTTTTGTCCTTAAAGGTTTTATTTTTCTTATTATGCCACATTTCCCTCCGTATCGCCAAGTCAAGGTTAAAAGGGAATGTATTTTTTTTAGTGAAAATATTATCTTAGTGACACCCATGACAATGTAGCAATTTCTATGTACTCTCATTGAGTTATGTTAAATTTCCCCATAGAGTTAGGGATGGGATTCTTAATATTATAATCAAATATACGATGAGTCAGCAGAGGATTATCACAAACCCTTTATTTATATATAGAGAGATTGATTCTTAATATTATGGATAAATATATGATGAATCAACCTAGGGTTATCACAAACCTTTGACATATATATATGTCATATATATGTGTGGGGGTGCCTTAACGCCATTTTTATCATTAAACATTAAGTATGATTATGTAATCATTTTAAGTCAAATTAGTGTACTATGTTGGCTTATGGGTTACAATGAATATTATTGGTTAAAATTGTACATATGCATATCATGTGTTCTTGAGTTTATCTCTATAATTATATTATTTTTTTATAAAAATGATTTTTATAAAATATATTAATAAATGATATATATTTTATATAGTAAAAAGAGATGTGAAAGAAACGACCATGAGAAAATCCTACCAACTAGTAGTTACCCAAAGGAATTTTAAAAAATATAAAGTCTAAGACACTTTTACAAATCTAGATTATAAAAAAATATTCATATGGCTAGAGGTTAAAGAACAAATAGAAAAAACCAAATTTGATTCCCAATGGCCATAATAAAGACAAACATTGAGACTAATTGTAACAATAGATCCAATATATGGAGAAAGGTCACAATTATCTGGGTTTCAGTCCCACCCATCTATTGGTGACTTGTCGATAGGAGCAATGTCCTATATAGCATGATTATGTTTCTCAAGACACTTCGCCATCAACATAGACATGTCCAACCAAGGGAACTTATCAGTCTCAATTTGAGGACTGGGTACAATTCTGATGTTGATTAAGGGATTTTTCCCCTGTGATCTCGGGTCTGGATCTCAACAAAGAAAGACTAAGTGGAAGAGACAACAATCTCCCCTCAATGAAAAACACACAAAAGCTAAAGACAATAACTACTTAAACTAGGAGGAAGTAGGGGTGGAGAGGAGAAAAGAAAGTGTGTCATGTTCTCCTGTCTAATGTCGATCTCCACTCCAATTCATTGAAGAGCTCTTGATCTTCTACTGGAACCAGCCTATAAGATAGATACAAAACAAGGGTTGCAACGAAAGTAGTTATGCAATCAAAATCATGTGCATATTATATGCCATATTCAAATTAAGCATAAATATAAACATACATTGAAGACAAAATCTGAGGGAAAACAAGCTCTTTTATTATCAACAAGTGGAAAAGATAAGTTACAACCTTGTCTAGTATTTAGGCACCATCTTGAAGCCAATTGTCTGGATTCCTCTAGGAATCCTCAAGCATCAACTCAATCGATGTAATATTCCTTTAATGACTCATATAGTGATAAGGAGACACCCTATAGCCACATAAAATGAGAAAGAAGCGTTGGAAAAGGATTTTCTAGACTAGAGCGAATGTTGCTCAAAGAATTATAGGGAAGGGAGGTTTGCTAGATGTTGGTAGCACAACTTTGCATAAAGGGACTTGACCTCTACTTATCCCTCCATTATTGTTTCATATCTTCCCAAAGAGGTTTGGGGATTTGGATTCCGTTGTGTATAGGAAAGGGTCGTTGGGAAATGAGCCCAACAAAAAAACTCGCCTGAAAACACAAAATTATTTATTTTTCACAAATTTTGAGGGTATTTGTGGGTTGCAGTGTGGAAACTTGTGGAAGTATGCGTGTTGCACTAGACAAACCCACATATATGCTCTTAGGGCATGTTTTTTAAATGATTTTTTAGAGGTATTTTTTGGGAAAAGTATAACAAGCATTGGGAAAGGGTTGGGCCATGGCACAAATGCATAGGTGCGGCATTTTGTGCTATAACAGATGCCATGACTATAGCTCCAGTTCTCATTGCACTCGTGAATTAAACAACCTACTATTTGGCATATATTTCCACAAGATCTATGTGAGTGAGCCAAACCATGGTATATTGAACCTCTAGGGGAACCTAACTTATTTTGAATGGAGCCACCCCTAATCCTCCATAAATTGTCTAAGATGCACTAGCTCAAGGTTCACCTTCACATATTTCACCTGGATTTGTAAAGTGAAGGTTACAATAGATTATAGCTCCATCACAGTAGGTGAACTTATTAAAATAAACATTTGTTTCATCATATGATAAACAAATGATCTATTCTAATAGGCTTCCATGTTGCATGAAACCCCGCTACCTATGGGAGCTTATCACCAAGGAGAGAAGATTTCTAAGTTATGAAGACATGGAGGAGATAACAACAAATCTTTCAGTCCCATTCCAATTTCCCATATTGACTTAGCATAAGAGAAAAACCAAAAAATATTATTTGATTGTTTTGATTTTATGACATAAAGGGAATTTGGGATGAGAAACACCAAGATACTTCAAGTGTTTTCCAAGAACAATATCCCTATGAATCATGGAACATGGAAACATGGATGTTTTCAGCTCAATAAAATGTTTACATGCTTCTTGGGCCCATGCAACCAAGTATAATATTTAGAGGCTACCCCCTCCCAAACTTTATTCAACTTAGTATTAAGTAATATCTTGCAATTAAGCCATTGATAACTATCAACTAGTTTATAATTCTTCAAAACTTTAGAATAGTTCTAGCTCTAATGTTTCCACAATGTGCCTAGAGAAACCACCTACAACTTAATAAAAATATCATTAATGACCAAGTCCTACACCCTCTCAATGTAAGGCTTATCTAGCAAAGATAGTCCAATTTCTACTTTTTCGTCAACCACCCAAGGCTTCCACCTATTTTCATGAACATCAAAGAGATCTCCTAATATGAAAATACCTCTCTTGAACATATGTGTAGATGAGAACCAAACTTTTCCTTCATATCGTACCAAGGGAACCCACCAGATACAAGCCTATTAAACTAAAGGAACATGTGAAGCAAGTCCCCTTTTTTAAGAAAGAGAGTGTTTAATAACTTCCCAAGCCTTCTGGATACTTCGAGTTGTAAAGGTGCCCAAGATTTTAACTTTAGACAACATTACCAACAAGGTTTGGAATTTAGCATTCCTCCAACCCTTATTTCCCAGTGACACCCCTTATGATATACAATTATACCTAAGAACCTTCCAACTCCCTAACAATCCATAGCTTGGACCACCAATTTCACACACAACCCATGAGCTTGGTGGAATGACCCAATCACCTCCAAACAAAAACAACCCTTTGGGCTACAAAAAAACCCTAATTCACCCAATGGAAATATTTATTTCCATGCTTAACGCCCAAGAGAAAATATTAAAGGTGTTTATCCAATTATTGATAGGCCACAACTAATATAACCTAATAGGATAATAATGTACATGAGTATAAACTAGGACCTTTTATCAAATATGGAGTCTAGTTGATAACAACAGAGGTCATGAAATCCACTTGGAAACATCACCTCCCACAGTTATTTAAGAGAGGCTTGAAATTAAATAAGGATCCCTATGTATTGTAGCACTTGTGCCCTATGTTGGATTCATGATCATCCCTGACCAACTAGATTGTCAGAAGTATCTTCCTAATCTAGTAGAGAGAACTTTATTTTATCCATTTCAAGCTTTGATCCTAAGGATTCATTGAAAATATGAGTATAGTCCATTGTGTTTTCTATCAACTCTTTGTCTTCCAAAATGATAAGAAAGGAGTCATCGAAAAAATATATATTCACCATCATTAGGCCCTCGGAGGGGAATACCTTTAATGAGCCCTTAAGTAGTAAAATGGTGGAGGAGGTATCCCAAAGACTTTGCTATCAAAACATATAGGGTCACGGCTAGTGTGGAACCTTTGCTAATTGACTATAACAAGCTTGCTTCATCATATTTGGCTTGATTAACATGAAAACAAGCTAAGGCATCTAAAAGAAAAGTTTCTACCACCCTAACAAAATATTGGCCAAAGCTTGGCACCTACAACATAACCAAAATGAAAGGCCACTCAACACCATTTTAATCTTTCTCAAAGTCAATCTTTATGAAAGAGACATTTGGCCTAAGGCATATGGCCCAATCCATACCCTCCCAAACTCCGAGTCTTTGACTATAATGTTTAGAATGAAATGACCTCTAATAAAAAGTATTCTCTTTTTCTTAATGATTTGATGTAAATACATTAAAGTTGTATATCCACATATTTTGTTAGTATCTCAGAGGATACACCAAGGACAATGATTATCCTCTAACTTGTAATTAGTTGTAGGTCACCAATATTATGAGTGAATGTTATAAATACTTTTAGTTGTAGGTAACCAATATTGTGAGTGAATGTTCTAAAGTCTTTTTTAATGAGAATTACTAACAACTTTTTCTAGATTACCTCCTTTTAAAACCTAAGCCTAACAAAATTCCATGTGGCTTTAAAAAAATCACACTGAAATCCATCCATCCCAAAAACATTTATCATCAAGCATCACCATCAAAGATTCTATCAATTCTGATAAGATCAACTTTTGGCCACAAATTCTTTCTTGCTCTAGGGAAACTTTACAAGGTACAAAGTCAATGCATGTATCCATGGCCACCTTCCATGCACTGGTCATGCCCTCGTAGTGGGAAAAATACAATATTGGTAGGAAAACTTCTTCTACACCCCCCTTAGCTAGTCTCTCTTCCCACAACGTCTTCAAGGGTTCAAATGTTTTGTAATCCTTTCCAATCGAAATTATTTTGAAGAAGACCTTAGTGAGCCAATCCCCAATGTTGAGCCAGTGCAACTAAGAGTAAATTTGAACACCCCAAGCTTGTTGAATCGCATCTACCTTCGAGAAGTGTTTAAGCTTGGCCACTTGCGATTGTAGGGATTCATTATAGTGAGTGACTTGAAGTCACTAAAATACTTCTTCAAATTCTTCTATGGTTGAAGGAGTTGTCAACTAAACCCTCACATGAAATTTATAATGTGACCTATGACATTATTCCACCGTTCAATGCAACCACCCCCTCGTTTGGGTAGAAGGTTCCAAATCTACATAATGACTTGGACTCGAGGTAAGTGCTACAAATGGGAGAAATTAAGCCGATAATTATTAAGACAATGTGTTTAATTGTAATGGTATCAACTTAAACTATAAATAAAATAATCCTTAAAAAACAACTTTAATGAAAATATTACTTTATTTTTTGGATTATATATATATATATATATATATATATATATATATATATATATATATATATATATATATATATTCATGTGAAAAATATAGAAGTTCTCCCTCCAATGGAGTGATTCCTAACTCCTTAAAAGAAATAAAAAATTTCAATATTTAGATGAGCTTGCTCGATTAACTTTCTTAAATTTTTATTGGTCTTTGTCAAAGGCTAGGACTATAGCATTTGATTCATTGTTGATCATTCATTAATTTTCCTGTGACTACAATTTTTTTCTTGTTGTTCAATGTTGTACACATGCTTAGCAAAATAATTATTTTTTCATAATATTTAAATTATTTTTATCACATATAATTGGCTAACAAATTCGATGTCTTTTGACAAAGCTCTTATTGAATGTGATTTTTCAGTCTTAAGTTATACCTAAGTTTTTAGTTTTAATTACAAAACATGCACGCGATGCAATTTTTTTTAAAACATAGATAACCCAAGTTTGGAGTTTTAATCTTAGATAACTACAACTTCTATTCATTAAGGTCGTTAAATTCATACCAGTAGAATAAATACATGTGAAGTGCAATTATTTTTTAATAATATTTTTTTAACGATCTTGTAACTAAAATTGTAATAGAATTTACAATTATCACCATTTCACTATGCAGTCTTTGTTACCTCTGATTATTCTCACCAAGCCTCTTTTTTCCATCTCCACGTTTCTTATCTCCTAATATATTTTAGGAGTTTTCTCCTGTGTATATACCCCAACCAAACTATCTCTATAACTCTCTATAACTAGCATAGATGGTTGTGTATGCCACTTCCCGGTAGACCATCCATGAACAAAGTTCCATCATTTCCTTCTCCCTCTCCCATGGGTTGTGATCTCTTTAACAATGATATGGACCAAGATTCAGTCTCGGGTACCATGAAGTGGGTGGAGTTGGATGCATATATACTAAATGCAAATTGGAATTGGATGCATGCACAGTGAATGAAAATTCATAGCTTAACCACTCCAATGACATATATGTGTATACCATGTTAAAATGAGTCGATGTTTGGCTTTTTTTAAAGCACTAATTACATTTCAAGTGTTTGGATTGTAAATCCATGCTCATTGTAATTATATGTTTTGATTACAAATTCTTGGACATGGTAATGATATACATTAAAGGTTTGGTCCCAACTTTTTGTAAATTCAATTATCACTATGGTTATCATCATGTTAAAAATTATCATGAACCAGCCATTGATATCTTTCTTTGTTATTAAATTTTCCTTTTACTAGTAATTCTGATTATCGATACTTTTTCTGTTTCCTTTTGTATCTTAGTTCATCAAAATTGATTTTAGGAAATATCCAGTAAATGTGCATAAATTCAGTTTGAAATTAGTGATTATGTTGTCGATTATGTGACACACACACACACACATTATATAAAAAATATAACAATTACAAAATTCAAACAAAGTAGAAAACAATTAATAATTACAAAATCTACACAAAATAGACTAAGTCACTATGAATATTGAATTTTTCCAATGTGTGGGAGAACATGAAGGCCCACATATGTTCTTAGATATTTTCTAGTTTCCAGTCGTCACTGATGATCATCATTGTGTTTCTTGATGATTATGTTGTAATTGACTCTTATGACATTATTGATCGGTAATATGGTTTCTGGATAGTTTTGTCAGTGTTGACATTTTGATGGACAGTCTAGTTGGTTATTAGGGGATCCTTTTTTGATATTTAGTTGTAGTTGTCGGTGAAGCACTATATGTAATGAACAGTTTATATCTTCAATGAATATAAAGTGAATTTTTTTGTGGAAAAAGAGAAAAAAAAAGTCACTATGAATATTAATAAAATAGAATACAACTAAAGTTAAATGAATATTGTATAAAACCAAAATAATAGCATCGAAGTAAAATACCATACTATTTTAATATGAGGAAATAATTGTATGGTGATGAATAAAGTTACATTATCAAATTTATTGAGTCATTATCAAATCATGTCAAAGAGTTAAAAAATTAATAACAATATGATAAGTGGATGATTACTTGAGCTTATATTTCTATTTAAGCACATAAGCTCTTCGTTGAATGGTAATATGTTAACCTTTGTAGCTATTAAGTTTATTATGGACTGAAGCGAGCTGCGGGGAATGCGGACTAGGGTTTCTGGAAAACTTTGTGCACTATTGTATCTTACTGCATGATAGTGACTGCAGAGGAGAACTCATCTCCCTCCTACAACAAGGTTCTGTCAAACACTTCTCCTCAGACAACCACCTGCAACACCACGAAGTCAGATAAACACAAATTTTCATTAGAAGCTAGTGGAGCGGAAGGAGCGAGGAACAACCTTTCTTCAAAACAAGATACCACGACGAAACTGAATCAAAGCAACAACAGTTGACAGGGAGTCAACAAGTGCATCCAAAAGACAAGTAAAATCCATGAAGATGAGATCTGATCTATTGAGATAGGAAGAAATATTCATTTTATGCATGATCACGCAATAATAGGAAAATTTATGGACATATGGCCCTTAGAAAATGCGCTTGAATGATGGATTCAAACCAAGTGGAAGTGAAAAGGAGAAATCAATCTCAAACTGAGCTCAAAAGGCTTCTTCATAGCCATCTTCACCAACCTAGAAGACTGTTGATGTTTGAATATGTAAGGACCAAAATGACAACCTCACAAGGATATGAATTCCCCTAGTTTTTTAAAGAGGTGGTACTCCTCTTTGGCTAAAAGATATATCTTGAATATATTGGATTAGGAGAATGCTTAGGCAACAAACCCTAGATCTTTATTGTTTGATTTATTCAATAAAATGGTTCTTCAATAACCCGATCTAATCTTTATGTGCAACAAGAAGTCTTTAAACAATGGAAAATATTGAAGGAGGGCTTCAACATCAGAATTTCTTTGTGATCAACATCAAATATACGATCTTCTTAATCACATACAAACACATCCATACCTTCTTCATTAGAAATAGGAGAGAATAGTTTGATCATCTCAAAGAATTTAAAAAGAGTATTACTATTAAGATCAAAAAGATAATTCGATAGATCAATTTCAAATATCTCATACTTAAGACTCAAAGTTACAAGATACAATCAGAGTCAACCCCAAAGTAATTCTTTGTGGAGTTTTATTCATAAAAGATGTTCTTCATTACAAAATATTTGTCAGTCATATATATGACTGTAAATACTCCATGATCATATAAGAAAATTATTTTGAAGAATACAAGAAGAACACTAAAAAACTCAGCCGTGTGCCCAATTCAAAGATTCAAGCATAAAGCTATGAGAAATGGTGTAGAAGAAGAGAAATAGTGGAGAAGATGGAGATATCTCTTCATTGATCAGAATCTTGGTTGTATATTCATGGTCGTACCTTCTTCTTTCTCTGATCTTCTGCCCTACCCCTATGATAATTCTGATTTTGGAACCCTTGATGAAACACTTCTTCTCTTTAAAAATTAGATCTTCTAACTACTTGAGTAGTTAGGGTTTTTCCTTTCTTGAATTTCCCGTACACTTTTCTTATTGAATAATTTTAATTAATGTCTCATTAATTTTTAATTAATTAACATATGTCATTAACATCTGAATATTTCAAATGGGCCCTTTTCCTTTTTTAATAAAATATTTTAAATAACTTTTATTTTTCAAAAATCTAATTAATTGTCATTTTAAAGAGGGGGATTGTGCTTAATTTTATAGAAGTGATAATCAACCTTTTAGCCATGGAAATCACTTCATATGTGATCTTCATCATCTTATCTTTCCAACGATATATGTTTTTCCAAAATTCGTCACCTGCATCTCAAGGTATGAGCTAGTGAAGTTGAGTTGTCATGTAGGTGCATTAAAAATGAAGCAGAAAGATATTTCAATTTCTAGGGGAAATGTGGTCAATTTCATCCCTTATAACCTATACCATCATCTTCTTCGTTGAAATACCTTTCCAACGGTATACATTTTGCATGATTCAGACACTGGGAGCTCACGATATGGCTTCAGCAAGATAATGACTTAGCCACGGTCGATCTGATGTTTTGGGCAAATATGGGCCCTTGGATGAATTTCGTGCTCTTTAACTTAAATTTCGACCTTTTGGTTCAAAAATATATCCCACATGCATTGGGATATTATGATGTTTAACATATACAATAAAACTTCAATATGTTTTATAAGTGAATATATGGAGAGTGTAGAGAGATATTTGACCTTCCTTCAAAATTGGATAATAAAATATAATTTTTAAATGCCAAGTCAAACTCTAACCATGCCAAGTCAATGCCAAGTCATCGCTGAGTAATTTTTGAGTTATCACCCACATGCAACCAATAAAAACCTGCCATGTTTAACCAATGAAAATATGTTGTGTGTCTTAATTCCATGTTGCCATGTGTCATCTCTCCATAGGTGTCATCTCTCCATAGGTTAAATAGGTTTCCATGTGATCCAAGGAATGTTTGACAAGTGGATTAATATGATTGGTTAATGGTTTTAAATATGGAGACTTTAAAATAATGTTTAAGTATGTGAGGGATTTGTGAGAGAGGAGAGGGAGAGGGTAAGTGTAGGCAACGGATTGGCAGGTGAGGGAGTGTGAGGGGGGCGAGGAAATGTGATTCTGGGAGTCTGATAAGAAGTGAACCCACGTGAAATAAAAAAGAAGAATGTTAAGAACCAAATATCAATATAGCATAGAAAAACCTTAAAATAAGTACTCAACACCTTGAAAAAGAGAGAATTTCAGATAATAAGCCACTTTGAGGGGGCAACCTCCTTTTACCCCACATAAATGTTCAAGTAAAATATGATTCCAAATGAAAATGTCTCCTTGGTATATATAGGAGACTAGGAGGTATAATTACAACTAATGAAATAAAGCCGACATAAATAAAATAACATTACTAATCTAATATGCCCCAATTAAGGGGTAATGAGCCAATATTAGGGTTTAACATGCCCCTCCCCTTGAGTCAAGTGTTGTCCACAACGCTTGAGTAACTCTGGATGCTTCTGTATAAAAGATTCATCTTCCCAACTGGAATATTCAGTCGGTAGTTTCCTCCATTTAATGAGATACTCTAAAATGGATCTATTCCTCAACTGGCAAATTCTTGTGTTAGTGATGGCTTCAGCCTCCAATATGATTTTTACTTCCTCGTCAAGTTCTAGAAATATAGTTTGAACTGGGATCTTGTCACCTATAACCTTCTTTAAGCATGAAACATGGAAAACTGGGTGTACTCGTGAAGATGCAGGCAACTCCAATTTGTATGCCA
>ML782516.1:1227312-1254149 GCA_009831015.1 Picea engelmannii
CCATATTTTTACTTTCAACATTTCTTTCCACCTTAAATGCATTCTCCAATGATTTGGGTTCCCAAAGGCGAACCTCATGTTGAATGTTATCCTTTAAAGTTCCTATGAATACATCAATCAAGTGCTCATTTGGAATATTTGTTGCCTTTATATTCAATCTTTGGAAGTTCTCAATTTTCTCGGTAATTGAACCCTTTTCCTTGAGATTTATCAATTGGCTAAAAAAGGTATTGCTCCTTGTATCCTCATAGTGTGTTATCATTTCTTCTGTGAAAATTGTCCAAGTGACGAGTGATTTGCGAGAAAAAAGCCATCGATACCATACAAATTGATTGGGTTCTAAATATAAAGAAGCAATTCATACCTTTTGTGTATGTCACACATTAGGTAGATCAAATAATTTCTCCATCTGAAGTATCCATGTGATTGGGTCCTTGCCATCAAACTTCCTCATATCGATCTTAGGAACGTGGTTGGTCTTCAACCCAAAGTTGGAGTTTATCCATTCTTAATTCACTTTCCTTTTGTACTCGTCATGAATTTCATGGGATACATTTTCACTTTCAGGTGTCCTCTCTATTAGGAAAATTTTCAATCCTTCCATGGTCTCCAATTTTAAACCATCCATCTTAGTATCCAACTTAGCTTCCATTGAATCCATCTTAGTATCCAACTTAGCTTCCATTGAATCCATCTTCTTTTGTAGTTCATTTATGTCCCTATGCATTTCTTCAACTTCATTAAGAGTCCAAATAGGATTGTCTGGAGGCTTATTTGGTGTAGAAGTTCCCTTTTTTGGTGGCATGTTGACCAAGTATCACTTTAAACCTTGATTTTGAGGTGGTTCTTCTAGACAATCTTCCTTTTATTGTATCTCCAAAATTTCATCCCTTTTGAGTATGAGATTTTATTTTTTGTAGGTCTCTAATATTTCCTCTCTTCAATGCCCCAGGTCTGATAAAAATTGGATGTGCCAAGTGGAATTTACGGTAACTTCCCCACAACTTGTTGATTTTTGGCCTTTCCAGAAGATCTCACTTGTATAGCGTTCCCCGCACAAAATAATTGATATAAAATTTTGAAACTCATACCAAAACTACTACGGGCTGTCCACTATCCAATGCAACTAGTCTCACTCAATTTGGATACTCTAGGAGGAATTTATGATTGTTTTACCTGGAACACCTTCTTGAGACTAGTCAATAGGACTAGTCAGATACCCTATCTTCCACAGGGTGTATATACAAATTTAAGATGACCCAGAAGCTGAAATTGGTACCACAGATACCTTACTAATTTATGAGAATATCCTTCAGAGTTCAGGGTCTGAAACATTACATAAAAAAAATTATAGCGAAAATTACGCAATGACTCAATTCAGGATGATTCCATAACCCTATCTTAAAAAGGTTGTATCTCCAAAAGTATAAGGCCTCAGGAGATAAAATTTTAACCCAACGTACCTTGATCCATCTAATAAATATCCTCCAAGCCATTCCTTATGAATCTTTGTAGAAATAAGTTATAGCGAAAATTCCACGGTGTCTCAGATGTAGAAGCGAAACCCCAAGACCTTGAGCTCTGATACCATAGGTTAAGAACCAAATATCAATATAGCATAGAAAAACCTCAGAATAAGTACTCAACGCCTTGAAAAAGAGAGAATTTCATATAATAAACCTCTTCGAGGGGGCAACCTCCTTTTACCCCACATAAATGTTCAAGTACAAGATGATTCCAAATTAAAATGTCTCCTTGGTATATATAAGAGACTAGGAGGTATAATTACAACTAATGGAATAAAGCAGACATAAATAAAATAACATTACTAATCTAATATGCCCCAATTAAGGGGTAATGAGCCAATATTAGGGCTTAACAAAGAAGCTAAGTATAAGGACTATGAGAAGGTGGGTAAGGAGTATGGAGAGTGTGAGGAGTGTTAGGTTGGGAAATGAGTGGTGTGAGGGGGTAAAGGATTTCACAAGTCTGCGAACCCAACCAGTGATAAAATTAAGTTTAAGTATGAAGTAAGGAAAGGGGGTAAGGGGAGTGAAGTACGGTGAAGTGTCTAGTGTGTGTTGGGTTGACGGGTAAGGGAAGTATGGTGAGTATAAGTTCACAAACCCGCTATGTAATAGAGAGAAAAAGTGACGGGAGAATGTTAATTAAATAAATTAACTAAGTGTTGTGGAATAAGTGTATAGGAAACGAGAGAAGAAAAAATTGAAAATAATACTAAGTATGGAAGAGGTAAAAAAATATAAGCGAAGAGTGGAGGATTACGGTGGGTGTGGTGAGTGACGTGAAAATTTAAGTATGGAATAATTAAAAATGTAATAAGAAGAAAATAAGGGTCTTGGGCCCAAAAATTTAAATACAATTCCAAGAGCTTAGTTTTATTCCACATGGAATTAGCGCACTTTTTCTTGTTTGACAGAAACCTGGATATCTTGAGCATACAAACTTGGATTTTCAATCCAAAAATTTGTGGTGAAGTTGAGACCGAGCGATACACAATGAACTTATAAGAGTTCAAAATTTGTCTTCTTTTGATATCATTTTTTTATTAATACAAGAATCTGAAAACCTTCTACCTTCTCCATTGGGATATGGAGTCATCTTCAAAACTAATTCTTTTAATTCTTCCTCTTTCATGGATTTATCTTCAAATATTATTTCAATATAGAGATTGCCTTATTGTGCAAAACTTGAATTGAAGAAACAAGATATGTACATACAAGATCTACCTACCCTACTTTACTTGAAGGGAAAAAACACTTTCAAGTGTAGGTATATTTCCAATGGATCCATTCAAGCATCCAACTAATTTGTGAAATGAACTCCAAAATTGTGGAACATATTGGGGCTTGTACAAATGATTCAGGGGAACTCTCAACGTGTATTGGAGAAAAACTGAACTAGGTGTGTTGAGGATCTGATTTCATTACTTCACCAACAATGATTTGGAACCATAACTCAATGAAGTCAATTCTTGGCTGCTCAAGAATATTATTGTCTTTGATTGGATGAGGAGTTTCCAATCTTAACATTCTTTCATCTATCTCCTTATCATTATCCACATCAAAGAATTCATCAACAATGTCTTGAAAAGACTCTTCTTTCATGTAATGGAAATATTTCTCATCATTCTTCTCAAGATTCATTTCTTCCACCAATTTTTCTTTATGCCAATGCTCTTGAGGCATTTCATTATCTGTTGTGCAAGGTTGAAATATATTTTTGCATTTGGTAGAGGCTCCTTGATTTCATTATCGAACTTGCTACTAAAAAGATCTTCATATGGGGTATATGAGAGGCTGAAATTTTCTTCTTGCAAATTGGAATTTTCATCTTCATTTTCAGCAACATGACTTGATTTAGAAAACTGATCCAATATTTGATTAGATTCTTCTTTAAAATTTGTCACTTTATTGTCTTGTGTCCATATGGAAAAGGGTGGGTGGGAAAACTTTTCAACAAATAAATCTTATAATATGTCCCAACTGGTAATGGTACCAGGAAGCAACAAACTATACCATTCAAGAGCATCCCCTCGTGGAGTTTGTAAAAATATTCTACATATAATATTGTCTTTAGTAAGATTATAAATTTTATATGCACAATTGAATTTATACAAATGTTTCTCTGCATCCTCCAAAGTATTTCCAAAGAATGTAGAATTTTTTTCCATGGGAATATTAGGCATCTGAAAACTTTCTTCTGGTAGATTTAAAGGGCCTCTATGTAGTCTCCTTCATCTTTGGGCGGTTTTTCCTTTTGTTGCATCTCTTGAAACCATTGATGGGTTCGGTGAAGAAGGTAAAGGAGCATCATGACATGAATGGAATTCTTCATAGGAATCACAATATACATCTTTTTGATATTTTTGAGTCTTTCCAATGGAGTTGCTAGGGAGCTCATTCTCCCAAATCTTCGGTGCTTCTTGGGTCTTTTTGAGTTTATAAAAAAGGTGCAACATATTTCAATAATCCTTTTATAAATCCCTTGCATCTAGAACAAGAAACGTTTTTTTTGAATTTTATTTCGAAGCTTTGAACCATGGAGACTCTGGTTCTTTAATTAGATCTAAAGTAGGGCCTCAAATATCTTGAAAACAAATGGTTCCCCAGTATGGTCACAAAAAATGTTGACATTTGAATCTATCAACACCAAAACAGAAACCTCATGAGGATATGAATCCCCTGTGTTTTTAGAGAGGTGGTGCTCCTCTTTGGCTAAAATACATATCTTGAATATATTGGATTAGTATAATGCTTAGGTAGCAAACTCTAGATATTTATTGCTTGAATGTATTCAATAAAATGGTTCTTCAATAACCTGATATGATCTTTATGTGCAACAATAAGTATTTAAACAATGGAAAATATTGAAGGAGGGATTGAACATCGTAATTTCTTTGTGATCAACATCAAATATACGATCTTCTTAATCACATACAAATGCATCCATATATTCTTCATGCGAAATAGGAGAGAATAGTTTGATCATCTTAAAGAATTTTAAAAAAGTATTACTATTAAGATAAAAAAGAGGATTTGACAGATCAATTTCAAACATCTCATACTTAAGAATCAAAGTTACAAGATACAATTGAAATTAACCCCGAAGTAATTCTTTGTGGAGTTTTATTCATAAAAGATGTTCTTCATTACAAAATCTCTGACAATCATGTATATGGCTATAAATACTCCATGATCATATAAGAAAATTATTTTGAATAATACAAGAAGAACACTCAAGAACTCAACCTTGTGCCCAATTAAGATATTCAAGCATAAAGCTATGAGAAATGGTGTAGAAGAAGAGAAAGAGTGGAGAAGATGGAGATATATCTTTGTTGATCAAAAGCTTGGTGGTATATTCATGGTTGTATATTCTTCTTCCTCTGATATTCTGCCTTGCCCCTTTGATAATTTCTGATTATGGAACCCTTGATGAAGCACTTCTTCTCTTTAAAAATTAGATCTTCTAACTACTTGAGTAGTTAGGGTTTTTCCTTTCTTGAATTTCCCATACACTTTTCTTTTTGAAGCATTTTAATTAATCCCTCATTAATTCTTTATTAATGAACTTATATCATTAACATCTGAATATTTCAAATGGGTCATTTTTCGTTTTTAATAAAAAAAATTAAATAACTTTTATTTTTCAAAACTTTAATTAATTGTCCTTTTAAAGAGGGGGACTGTGTTTTAATTTTCTGGAAGTGATAATTAACCTTTTGGCCATGGAAATCATTGCATATGTTATCTTCATCGACGATATAAAGTTTTCCCAAATCCATCGCCCGCATCTCAAGATATGAGCTCGTGAAGTTGAGTTGTGATGCAGGCCCCTTAAAAATGAAGCTGACAGATATCTCAATTTCTAGAAAAAAATGTGGTCATTTCATCCCTTGTAACCTGTACCATCATCTTCTTCATCGAAATACCTTTCCAACGTTATAAATTTTGCGTGATTATGACATCGGGAACTCAAGATATGGTTGCAGCAAGATAATGACTCAGCCAACATCGATCTGATGTTTTGGGCAAATATGGGCCCTTGGATGAATTTTGTGCTCTTTAGCTTAAATTTAGACCTTTTGGTTCAAAATTATATCCCACATGCATTGGGATATTAATATGTTTAATTTATATAATAAAACTTCAATATGATTTATAAGTGAATATATGGAGAGTGTAGAGAGTTATTCGACCTTCCTTGGAAATTGGATAATAAAATATAATTTTTAAATTCCAAGTCAAACTCTAACTATGCCAAGTCATCACTGAGTCATTGTCTAGTTATCACCCACATGCAACCAATAAAAACCTGCCACATGTAATCAATTAAAATATGCCATGTGTCTTAATTCCATGTTGCCATGTGTCATCTCTCCATAGGTTAAATATGTTTCCATGTGATCCAAGGAATGGTTGAAAAGTGGAGTAATATGATTGATTAATGGTTTTAAATATGGAGAATTTAGAATAATGTTTAAGTATGGGAGGGATTCATGAGAGAGGAGAGGGAGAGGGTAAGTGAGGGGTGGAAAATGTGGGTAGCGAAGGTAGGGGGGGTAGTTTGTCAAGCATCATTTCTAGGATGTTTGGCCTAATTACTTCACAAACATGTGCAACCTACCCTAGCGCCTCTCAAAATATCTTCATATTTCAAGGTGGATCACTTTGAAGTTTTAGGGTTCATCATTTCTTTTCGCTGTTTTCAGATGGTGTCATTGCTTTCCGTTGTTTGTCATTGCTGTTGGAGGTATGCACTTGTATATGTTTAAATTGTATCACTATCTTGAGGATGTTTGTAGGAGAAGGTATCTTTTTTCCAAACAACAATCATAAATCCAAAGGGATCTTAGATCCAACACATTCATAGGAACAACACAATCCAAGTTTGATTGTTTTGATATGCCTCTAGCTATTATGACATTATTGTGATATTATGAACATCTAGTTGTATTTTGATCTATTGAAGTTATGATTATTATACTAACCTCTGGTCAAAGTTAAAGTTATAAGCTGACTTTAGTCAAAGTATTAGATTGATTAAGGTTGAGATTTTAGAGTTTATTTGCATTATATTCTCTATCTCATATTTATGTCAAGAAAGCATATTGTCTTAGTACAAGGGACAAGTTGGAGAGAATACTTTTCATCTTGAGTAAAGGAGACTCGGAAGAAAAGCAACAAAACTCATTCTTGGAGATAAGACTCCAGGTTTGAGGTTTGATTGATTAAATTGATAAGTTTCCAACTTGCACATATCATGTTTGATAATTTCTACATTACAAGTAAACATTATAGTTGTGACAACAATCCTTGAAAGGTTCTATTACTACTAGGTACAATGAATACTTGGTAGCATGTGAGTACTATTGATATACATGATTATTGTACTTGTTTGCAAGGAACTAACATATCCTCTAGGAGATCATTCTTGTTTTTCTTCCAGGCAGGTCACCTTGGTAAAGCTATGATGATTACCATGAAATTTTCCTTCATTCTTGTTACCATAGATATGTTCTTATGAAAATGTTATTATATTGGAAATACTTTTTCTCTTGTTGTTGTTGTCTCGGGCAGGTTATCTTACAAATTACATGGAAGTTACCATGGAGATGTATGTGTTCTAGGAAGGTTACCATGCAAGTAGGTCACGAGTGAAAACTCTGAGAGGGAGCTACAGTGACAATTGCATAAGGCAACATATTAGATAGCCTCCAATTTGAGACATGGAGCAAGCTTACAATTAGGAAGATTATGTTTCCAAGAAGTGACAACAGAGCCAAAGGATTTTGGACATCGTGCACTTAGAAATGTGTAGACCAATGAAAACCACTCCACTTAGCAGGTATGTACATTATGTTTCATTTATTGATGATTTCTCACATAAAATTTGGATTTTTTTCTTGAAAACAAAAAGCGAAGTATTCAGCAAGTTCAAGGAATTCAAAGCCCTTGTAGAAAATATTTTTGAAAAGAAGAAAAATACTTTGAGGTCAGATAATGGAGGAGAGTTCACATCAGATGACTTCAAATCATTCTACAAAGAAGTTGGGATTAAGAGGGATCTCACTACTCCCTACATTCCTCAGTAGAATGGTGTAGCAGAATGAAAGAACCGAACAATAACAATTGCAGGTAATGGCATTGTACCAGAAGAGCATGTTCCATAGAATCATGACATGACGAACCAAAAAGGCCTACAGAAACGTTTACAAATAAAATAATACCATCTTGGGCTCATGAGATTATTCATGATGTAGAGAAGTATGGTGCTCCAGATGGATATTTCATAGAAAGCAAGAAACCTCAACCATATTCTAGTTATGTGGCATTTTTATGTGATATCATTGATGTTCAACCTACTTGTTATGAAGAGGATGCAGAGAAGAAAGTATGGAAGGATGCCATTATTGAGGAATACTAGTCCATCATTAAGAATGATTTTTGGGATGTGGTTCTGAGACCAAAAGAGAAACCTGTTGTGAGTTCCAAATGGATCTACAAGACGAAACAATCAGTAGATGGAAGTATCAAGAAGTACAAGGAAATATTTGTGGCTTGTGGGTTCTCCCAGAAAGAAGGAATAGATTATGAGGAGACATTTGCTCCTATGGAGAGACACACTTCGATTATAAACACACTCTCCATATCTACAATAATGAAATGGAAGATACATCAGATGGACACGAAGACAACTTTTCTAAATGGTTTAGTGGAAGAGGAAGTGTACGTGGAGAAACCACAAGGATTCAAGACACATGATAGGAATACACATGTGTGAAGATTGAATAAAGACTTGTATGGATTGAAACAAGAACACATAGCATGATACCATAGAATTGAGAGCTTTCTGATGAGCTTGGGTTTTACCAAGATTAAAGTAGATCCAAACCTCTACTACAAGGTTGAGGATAGTGGACTAGTGATATTGGTGTTATATGTGGATGAACTATTTCTAACAGGGGATGAGAAGCTCATCACTAAGTGAAAGATAAATATTGCATCAAATTTCAAGATGAAACACCTAGGTATGATGCATTATTTCTTGGGTCTACAGGTGTGACAAAAACCAGACGATATTTTCCTTAGCCAAGGAAAATTAGCGGGGGAGATCCTGAAGAGATTTGAAATGATGGATTGTTAATCCATGCCCACACTGATGGTGAAGAGCCTGAATTTATTGAGTGATTCTTCTTCAAAGATAGTGGATGTCACTATGTACAGAAAGGCGATTGGTTCATTGATGTATTTGACAAACAATAGGCTAGATATATTCTTTGCGGTGAACACTTTGAGTTAGTATATGGTTGAACCAAGATGCGTGCACTTGATTGTGGAAAAGAACATGTTACGGTACCCGAAGGGTATGATAGACTTTGGACTCCGATATGTTTTGGATTGTAATATAAGATTGCAAGGATATGATGATTTAGATTAGGCCAGTAGTGTCAAATATCGAAAGAGTACATCAAGATGTTGCTTCATTTTGGGGTTAGCTATGATTGTGTGGCTCAACAGGAAGCAAACTAGTGTGGCACTCAGTACGGTCGAGGCAGAATATATAGCTGCATGTTCAGCTAGTAGGGAAGTTGTGTGGCTTCAGAAGTTTCTTGTAGGATTGTTTGATCTTGAGTTGGAGGTGACTTGTATCTATTGTGATAGCCAGAGTTGTATAAAGTTGTTAAACAACCCAGTGTTTCATGACAAGTCAAAGAATATCGATATCAAGTACCATTATATTCGAGACATGGTACAAAATGGAGTAGTGAATCTCCAGTATGTTTCTACTAATGAGAAAATAGTCGATGTGTTGACCAAGCCTCTATCGAAGGTAATGTTTGAGTACTTTAGGGACAAGCCTGGTGTGGTCCATAAGGACTTCCCTTGTAAGAGGGAGTGATGAGTCACATAGGCGATTCTTGGGAAAATATCCTACAAAGTGTGGAAACAACGAGTATTCATTCATAGGCATGTTACTGACTGTGGCACCAGTTAGCATGACCTCACATAGGGTCAACAATATGTTGAGCCTTCGAGACTAGCAGTTTCCCATCTTTTCAAGCCGAAGGGACAACCATGAGTGTGGTTGGAGGTGTTTCCTATCCCTTGGCTAGATGGGTAGCATGCACAATGTATCACCTAATACTTGTGGTTATATGCCTAGTCACTATGGACTATATGCCTGGTGTGATAACTAGAAGGGATAGTTTCAGGGCTAGTTGTCGACATGTGATAGTTGTGTAGTTCTGTGTGAGCTAGATGGCTTGTTTTGTGTGAGCTAGATGAAGTCTAGTAATGACATAAGGTCCAAAAGTACGTCTATACCCATAAGTTATGAGAGGAAAATGAGGTTGTTCCCACTAGAGAGATGCTACATGTGTTGATGAGGCCCCAAATGCATGTTTGTGACATGAACATTAGATAGTCTATGTGTGAATATGACAGAGCCAATGTATGGCTATGATGGTGATTGTGATGTATCGATTCATTAGATAGTATGTGTGTGACTATGATAAGGCATGTTTGGCTATGATGGTGATACTTGTGACATGATTCGTTTGATCATGAGATAGCATGTGTGGCTATGGTGATGCTACATGTAGACTAGTCTGTAAGACCATGTGATTGGTGGTAGTCTTGTACATGCCATACGTAATGGATGGATGTGATTGAGACTACTAGATGAAGAACATCATGGATAATACCTCCCTATCTAAGAGGGAGTTTTGATGTTACATAAATTCTAGTGATGTATAGATTCATGGAAAGTCAACAAGTAAATGGTCCAGAGTACAGATACATACATAAGCAGTATTGAATATCGTGCTAGAAGAATACCTTCCTTGCTAACAGGGAGTGTTGAAGTATTATGTAGCTGCATAAGATATTATTATTGTATTTGAGTAAGTCAAAACCCTAAAATAATAATGCTAAAGTATATTTGTAATTTTGTCTCAGGAAAATAATTATTATTATATTTTGTACTTGCAATATGAGAATTCGGCCCTGCCAGAAAAAGTCAAAGTAAATTATATTTTCCAGAAAAGACAGGTTGAACCTATGGGAAAAGTTCACTGGTAGAATAAGTATAAATAAGGTGATTCCTTACTCATTTGGTGAACACAATCACTCATCTATAGCGCAATTTTGGTGGAGAGTTGTAGTTGCAACTACAACTATAGGAGGAAGGATAAGGCACATTTCTTGGTCTTGGTTAGTCTCTCTCTCATGTGCTACCTTGCTACGATAATGCAATAGGGTTTGGATTGTTCCTTGGTGTATCTCTTAGTGTATTTCTTGATATAATAATTGGTGTATATTTTGGTGACAAGGCGCATGATCCAAATGGATATCAGTGGCCACCCACCTTTTCCAACTGGCTCAAAACAATTTTCTGACAATTTTGGCAATTTACTATTTTTAGCAGTTTTAACTTTCGAGGCCATTTTGAGGGCCTAAATGAAGGTTTTTCGAGATCGATCTCCTAAATAATAGCCAAAGGAATTATTGATCCCCCAAAATGAATCTCCTCGATGATACCTTTCCAATGGGCTATCACATGCCTAAAAAGGAGATCATATGCAAAAGTTACAACCCCGGGAAGTTGATGTACTAACTTACCCAAACAGGGCCCACATGACTTTTGTCGCTTCAGCTCCCAGGGTTGGGTTTTCTGATGTCTAGGGTTTTTGGCATTATTTCTTATTGTAAAAAGGCCTTTAGAGCCTCATTGTAACCTTCTTCTTGAGAATGCGCACTGCCGTCACATATCTTCTCCGAGATAAGCCGCCACCATTCCAGTAAGCTTGTTTCCACTGCATTTTACAGTTTCATATTATTTCATTATTGAATAGAAAACCAGTTTTAATGTATCTCTATTATTTTGTGTTAAGCACCTGTTAATAATCTGTATTCATTTCATTCTTCTCATAAAATCCGGATCAGCGCAAGTCTAGTAGCAGGGTTTCCCTTTAAGTAGAAGAGTTATCTAGGATATTTCTCTCTGAGAGAACATTTTACTAACATTGTACTTGGTTGATGAATCTATACTAAAGAAGTTATGTTGAGTTTTATTCCCCAAGAGGGTTTCCCAAGATATATATCTATGTGTTGTTCTCAGGGGTGGCACATGTAGGTGCCTATGGTTGGGTGAAGATGATGTAACATCGTCTATGGAAAAATGAGCAAGTAAAAGTAGTTAAATTGCTATGGTAAATCTAACCCTAACTAGTTTTAGGAAAAATTCAACAGGAAGCGGGTGGGCGGGTGAGGGAATGTGAGTTTGTGAGTCCGATAAGAAGTGAACCCACATGAAAAAAAAAAAAAAACTAAGTATAAGCAGTATGAGAGGGTGGGTAAGGAGTATGGAGAGTGTGAGGAGTGTCAGGTTGGGGAATGAGTGGTGTGAGGGGGTAAAGGATTTCACAAGTCTGTGAACCTGATGAGTGATGAAAATAAGTTTAAGTATGAAGTAAGGAAAGGGGGTAAGGGGAGTGGAGTAAGTTGAACTCAGTAGTGTGTATCGGTTTGACAAGTAAGGGAAGTATTGTGTGTATGAGTCCGCCTACATGTTATGTAATGGAGATAAAAAGTGAGGGGAGAAATTTAATTTAATAATTTAATTAAGTGTTGTGGAACAAGTGTATGGGAAATAAGAGAAGAAAAAAATTAAAATAAGACTAAGTATGGAAGAGGTAAAAAGAGATAAGGGAAGAGTGGAGGATTATGGCGGGTGTGGTGAGTGAAGTGAAAACTTAAGTATGGAATAATTAAAGGAAATGTAATAAGAATAAAATAAGGGTCTTGGGCCTGAAAATTTAAATGTAATTCCAAGATATTATCTTTATTCCACATCGAAGTAGCACACTTTTTCCCGTTTGAAGAAAACATGGATAGATTGATCATACGAACTTGGATTTTTGATCCAAAAAATATGTGGTGAGGTTGAGGTTGAGAGCTACAGAATAAAATTATAAGTGTTCAAAAATTGTCTTTTTTTTATATCATTTTTTTTATTAATACAAGAGAGGGAAAATATGGATGACTAGTTTTTGGTCAACAATGACAAGGAAAGAGTTTTCGAAAATGAGCCCTACTTCTTTTACTTGGTAGGTTTGTATCTATTCCTCTGATCTAAAAAAATTTGTCCAGAAAAGGAAGACTTCATTTTTTCTCTAGTCTAGGTCAGGATGTATTTCTTACCTAATATATTCTAGGAAGATGAAGTAATGGAAGTTATTGGAAACACGTTGGGGAACTTTGTCAAAACCTTTGAAATAATGAAGAAAGGACACTATACTTCATATACAAGGATATGTGTTTACATCAATGTCTCCAAATTGCTTCCCGAAGCTATATGTATAAGATATCAAGATACATAATGGCTTAAAAATATTTACTATGAGCATATACCCTTCCATTGTAGGAAATTGCATGAACATGGGAATTTGTTCAAAGATTGTCCTCTAAACCAAACAACGAATCTCACAAAGAATATCTCAGCCGTAGATGAAGAAGGATTAAAATCGGTCCCCTCTAAAAGGAGAAAACCAAAAAAGCAATAGATCCAACCCACTCCTCCCGAGATCTCCACCAAAAACAAATACCATACCCTTCAATAGATCCCAGAGGAACCACAACAACAACATATGTCTATAAATGAAATCACAGAGACTCATATCACAAACCCATATATGGATGCAAAAAACGAGGAACAAACCAAGAGTGAAAAATAATAGAGCAAAGCATAAAGAAATCCACAGATCCTGACATTGAAATGCATCATGAAGGAGACACCAAAGGAGACTTCAAATATGGAGAAGATATGGAGTTATCTTCCCTTGATATCTAATCCTTAGCAACATCCTAGAGACAACAGGACCCTACTCCATTCTGGAACAACAAATTCGATTATTCAAAGGAGCCCTTGACAGAAGAATAAATCGACATGTATCCCACCATAAAGTAAACCCTCTTTCCTCTATTCATATTGGAGTTAAAACTAATCCTACAAAATAAGTATCCAAGATTACATTAAAGGAAAACAAATGTGGAAGAAAATCCAATAAGCAGCTCCTACAAGATCTAGGGGAAATGATAGTCAACTTAGGAAGAATCTCCCTGATGACAGACTTGTTCCCCCTAAGCCCCCATAGTTCCTCATAAAGCTCCTTTCTTGGAACATCCGAGGCTTAAATGGAAAAACCAAGCACCAGATGATGAAGAATCTCATTGTTGGACACTCTGTTTTGGATGTAATTTTGGAGAAAAACCTAAGTATGAAGAAAGGGTGCAGAAGGAAAAAATCGCGTAGAAAGTGCGCAGAAGGACAGATAACACATAGGACAGAGATATCACACATACATATGGATAAATAAAGTGAGGGAGAGAAGGAATTGAAAAAGATGACAGTGAGAATTTCCAGAAATATTAGACCAACAAAAAAGTTGTATAAAGAACGAGAAGTAGAAGAAGGAAAACAACTAGTTAATTGAAGTTGGCCATGCCATGCATTGTAATAAGCTATTTTGGGATAATACAGATTTAAGCATAAATATGTAACGGGATTGGGATATTAGTGTGTGTAGAATAGAATCAATGTGATGAAAAGATCACGAATGTAATACACAGTTAGTGAGAAGGAAGATGGATAAAGAAAGAGTTTAGAGAGGATATTGTGTCTTGTGTTCTTTACTTGTCTATGTGTGTTTATGAATGAGGCTATACTTTGCATAATGGAATTAGTCTCTGGATTTATTATGATGCAATGTTCATGTATGAATGTGATAATCTAGGTAATACTAAAGAACATACATAAGCTAGAGTAAGAAACAATGATTCACGCATCCGCCTCCATTTTCCTTACTGCTACAAAAACTAAGTTCTTGAAGGCCCAATAGATACCTTGGGTGAGACATAATCTACACAAGTAGGTGATGCTGAAAGGTCTGGTGTCTTGAGGGTTTTTTGGTCATATTTAAACCGAACCTTGGGTCATACAACCCGTGCATAGACCAGAAACGAGTCAACAAATGGTTCTGTTGTCAGGACCAGGAAATTATGACTAAGGGAATTTTTTGGAGGCCAACTAAGGAAGATATTATAGACTGGTTAGAATGAAAAGAGCGGGACTTCATGGGACAAGAGATACAAAACCCTCGAATGAGTGAAAAACAATGGAGCAAAAGTATGTGTTCACGGATCTGCATGAAATTTTCTTCGCCGAATTTCCAGAAATCCTGACCTAGTGGCTAGAAAGGTCGGTTGGGAAGAAAGGAAGGTTTACTGCTGCAATGCCAAAGAATTGGATTCTTGAATTGGTAAAACAACTAAATTCGATAAGTAAACCAACTACTAGAGAAAATTATTTTTGGTTAGATAGTGTATTAGGGGGTTATGTTACAGAATTTGAAGTGGATTGCATTCAATCATACAATGTTGTCGAAAGAAATTGTTTCAAAGGTTCGCATAGAAGGTTCTTGAAATCATTAAATATGTGGATAAATATGTTGTTATGTGAAAAAAATGCAATGATTATGAATTTCAATGGCTAAAGGGGCTTTGCGCATATAGGGGGAGCCATAGGATGAAAGGGAAAGTGTCGGAGAGAATGAAGCAATGAAAGAGATGGGGAGGGACTAAGGATAAAAAAAGGCAGCATACCAGAGGAAGAGTTCAATTTTGGAGAGTTATGTAGAGGAAGAAGGTACAAGAGGCAAAAGGCTGGGGCTGGGAGAGAAGAGAATCACAGTGAGATGAAAGAAAGCAAACTTTGCACACAAGTTTGAATCGTGGAGATACCATATGGAGGAGGAAAAGAAGAAGGGTCTCAGTCTAGTCCAGTAATAGAGGATACCGTAAGTCCTACTCAGACAAGATCATGTGTTGAATCCATGACCCCATGTGCATCACCACAATCAGAGATAATAGTTGAATACTTTTCAAAATCTATCATAATTAGTCAAAGAGTACAGAGTAATAGTAGTCAAAATAGTGGGAGTAGTGCGCAGAGTCAAAATCATAGTTTACCAACATCACCAAGAGGAGGGAATACACAAACCAACATGGAGGGAGTAGATAATACTATTAGACTTATTGAATTCAAGGGAGTGGGATCAAAGGATCTGAAACAACACTTGTTTGTCTACGAAACAGTTTGGGCCGCTAAAAATATACAAGATGATGTCATAAAACTTGCGCAGTTGGAAACAACATTTAGAGGTTGTGCACTAGTATGGTGTATGAAGTTACATAGCATTATGCCTATGGGAAAGACCAGGACCTTGGCAGAGATAAAGAAAGCATTGCTAAAGGAGTTCAAAAATCCAAAGTCAGAGTCACAGTACATGACTGAGCTCAAAAAGATCAAACAAGTACAAACAAAGTTAGTATGGGATTACGATCAACACTTTAAGGATGTTATGGGGAGACTCACCTTCCAAATTATGTATCAACAACATCAAGAGTGGTTTATTGTTGGACTTCTTCCACACATTCAGAGGCCCCTGATTCAACATAAGGTTACGTTGCAGCCCGAGGTGTTAGAGATTGCAATGAAACTAGAGGCATCGTCGACAAGAGACATAGGAGGAATGACACAAACACAAATGTAGTTGGTTGCATTAACAATTCATTTGGATGAGCTTACCAAGGGAAGGGAAAAATGAGAACAAATTTGTTGTACAAAGTGAAGGACAGAAGGCCATCACAAGGACAAATTCCCAGCATTCGCATAGTAATTGGAAGCAGGAGCGTAGAATCCCCTACGAGGATACTGCGAGATCTGTAAGAAATGGGTTCATCATCCCATTGAGTGGCCATTTATCCAAAAATATCAGAGTAGTCCAAATAACTTATTTTTCATTTTTTGCAAATCGGTAGGGCACGAAGAGAAGGATTTTCGTGCATTCAACCTACTAAGGGAGTGCACATTGAATATGTATGGGATCTAGGAAGAGAATATTGGCGCATATGGGAATGGTACGTAGTATAACACTTAGAGAGGTTTCAATCAGTGGAACATAGCAAATTTTTGTAGAGGCCTAGGTAGAGGGAATTTTGGTAGAGGATGATGAGGATCAATTATTTTTTATAATTGTAATCAACCTGGACACTTGGCCTAAGATTTCCAGAACCCATGTACCATGTGCACATATTGCAAAGCACTAGATCATGCAATCAAGGATTGTCCCCAACTACTTGCAAAATGGCAGGCCAAAGGAAACCCAAACCAAAATCAGCATCAGAATCAGAATGTGTAGATGATATCAGTTGAAAGATGTAGTGAAGGACAAAAAATCACAGTTGTTATACGTGGAGGAGCTCAGACAGGAATAGATATGGAAAATAAAGGAACCAAATGAAGCAGTGGGTAAGAAAGTCAACAGAGCTTATGCTAACATTTGATCCTCAACAGGGAGACATATTAGAGCGCAAGAAAGGAAATAATTTGACCACATGGGGAAGCATCAACAACATCGTTGCCTCATTTAGAAGACCCAACGGTACCTGAAAAGTTAGGCACACAAGTAAGTACACTAATCTAATTCTTAAAGAGTGGTGTAGAACTAATGAAGGATAGAATTGTGATAAGTATGTGATTGATCACTGTGCAAAAGGAAGGGATGCCCCTGTTGCACAAATAATGGTAAATCATGTACTGCACAGGAAGATAACCAATGGGGAATTCAGGTTTAATGTACAGATTGGGGAGTACGATGTGGATAATGTTATTCTAGACATAGGATCGGTTGTGAATGTACTACCTAAGCACAAATGGGAGTTGATGGAAGAACCTGAACTAATATGGTCCCATGTTCAGTTAAGGCTTGCAAACAACATAAGATAGTCTCGATTGGGCGACTAACAAGGGTACCTGTGAAAATAGATGGGGTGCGCAACATGGCAGATTTTGAAGTTATTGAGATAGTAGATGATAGTCAACCATATCTAGCCTTAATGGGATTGGAATGGGAGGTTGATAATTATGCAATTATTAACTTGAAAAGGAGAGAGATGAACTTCAAGGTTGTGGATCTAAAAGTTATTGCACCTTTGGACCCATCAGAAGGGAAGAGATACACATAGTACACCAGAAGAAATGACATGGAAAACTTATATAATCTAATTACACAGATGGAGGATTATGTTGACCTGAAAACGGATGTCACGCTAAGTTGGATAAGTATCAGTTCATGCACATCAAATTCAAAAGTTGGTCTAGATAATTGGTAGCAGAGGATGAATGAAGTGTCAACTAGATGGTGTGCACGGATAAACCGATCCTTGCACTGGATTGGCATAGAGATATGTGACCCACCTAGGTACACTAGATTGGGATAGAGATATTTGACCCACCCAGGTACATTGGATTGGCATAGAGATATGTGACCCACCCAGGTACAATGGACTGATTGAGATTGGTATGTTTATAAAATCATTTGAGTTATAGGTACCTGAACAACATAGGTTATTAGCATTGGATGTCATCTTAAAGGCCACTCCAGGCAAATGGTGGGCCACAAACAGAAAGGGAATGAAGGACTGGGCACAGTGCAATAGACTTATGCAAATACTCTTTGGGTCGGAGGAAGCATAAAGTGCACAAAAATACACAGGAGAGGCCGACCCGAAGAGTCACATAGACAAATGTAGATCTTTATGGTGCTCATAACCAAAGACAGAGTGGATGCACCGATTCATACACATGTTGGACACCATCCCAAAGTATTGGTATTTAGAATTGGAGATGCACAAGGAGATAATAGAATGGGAAGGATTGGAGAAGAGATTCGAAATCACGTTCAAATTTGAACATGAATCCCCCTCCATACATGCATCACTACAGGCCATCCGAACAAATATCTTCTCGAAGGTAGAATCGATGGAAGTAGAACCATTAGGTAGTGTGCATAAAGCTAATATGACAGTCCATAAGCTATTGGAATGATATAATGTCACGGAGGAAGAATATGAGGAAGAAGATCCCAGGAATGTGCAGGTGCCAGAGACAGAAGGAACACGCACAGTAGAAGGGCTAGATCTTGCATCCAATGTACACATATCCTATGAAGACAAAGAAAGACAACATTGGGACAGCGAAGAATCCTAAGTTTGCGTAGATAGGAGACTATTGGAATGATGAGACAATTGAGAAGGTGGAAGACTTATTACAAGAATATCAAGACTTATTTCTAACCACATTCTCCGAGATGAAAGGGATAGTAGGAAATTTAGGTGAGATGAAGATTCCATTGAAACCTGGAGCTAAGCCAATATGACAAAGACCTTATAGATTGAACCTGAGGTACAAGGAGAAGGTTAAGGGTGAAATAGATAGGATGCTAGACACATGAATTATCAAACCAACAAACAAATATGAGTGGATTAGCCCAATGGTGGTGCAGGACAAAAGGACCAGATGAATTAGGATCTATGTGGATCTAAGGATTTTGAACTATGCATGCATACATGACCCATTCCAAACACCATTCACGGATGAAGTACTAGAGAATGTAGAGGTCAGGAAATGTATTCGTTTACAGGTGGATTCTCTGGATACCATCAGATAATAATTGCGCAAGAGGATAGACACACAACCACATTTGGATTGAAGAATTCCCATTTTTTAGAGTAGTAGTGGAAGCATTCAAGGAGTTCATCCATAAATTTTTGGAAGTTTTTTTAGATGATTGGACGATGTTCAATTTACTGTAGTATCATATAGAAGTACTTTAGCTCATGTTAGATCGATGCAGACAATGTCATATTTTTCTAAACTTGAAGAAATGTATCTTTTTCGCACCATTTGGAATTCTACTAGGACGTGTAGTATGCAAACAAGGACTATTGGTTGACCCAGCCAAGATCGCAATCATTATGGGGTTGAAGCCTCCCACATCAGTCAAATAGTTGAGGGAAACTATGGGTCATACAAGTTATTATAGGAAGTTTATCTAAGGGTATGCACATATTACAACACCCATGGAAGTTATTGAAGATAGAATCTAAGTTCCAATGGAATGAGGACTTCCAGAAGAACAAAGACTGGTCATTGTACCCATTTTAATATTTCTAGACTGGAAAAAGGAGTTCCACATCCATGTAGATGCATCATCCATTGCATTGGGCATAGTACTATTACAAGTAGGAGAAGGAGACATCGATCATCCGATTGAATTTGCAAGTAGGAAGATGTCTATATCTGAGAAAAATTATACCACTACATACTGGGAAGGCTTTTCCATGGTCTATGTGCCCCAAAAGTTCAGACATTACTTACCTGGGTCTCACTTCAAGATGTACACCGATCATTTTGTATTAAAGTACTTAGTCAATAAGCTTGTTGAAATATAACTTTGAGGTCATAGTAAAACCAGAGAAGTTGAATGCAGGACCTGATCATCTCTTGCGCATATTAATAGGATAGGATGTAGGTAATTTAGATGATAATTTCCCAGACGTGTTGTTGTTTGTAGTAAGGATGGTGGATGATTACTCCATGGAAATTGTGGAGTTTCTAAATAGAGGTGTGGCCCCCTCCGACATGACAATTGCGCAAAAGAAACAATTGTTCGTTAAAGCAGAAGACTATCAGTTGATTGTTGGGAACTTGTATAAGTTAGGAGAAGATGGGATTTTGAGGTGTTGTGTACTAGAACATGAAAGGTCAGTTATACTGGAGGAAGCGCACAATGGGATTGCGGGAGGACATTATGCATGCAAAGAAAATACACAAAATATTTTATGCACGGGCCTTTGGTGGCCTACACTACACAAAGATGTGAAGGAGTATTGTCAGTAATGCGATGTATGTCAAAGAGTGGGTATACCATATCAACGCGATGAAATTCCACTCAATGAACGAGTTATGTTGCAAGCATCCGATAAGCAGGCCATTTACTTTGTAGGTCTGATCAACCCACAATCAAGGAGATCAAGAGCATGATATATCATTACTGCAAGAAACACAAGAACATGCCAATGAGACAATAGAAAAGGCGACAACATTTCCACCGGTTGAGCAACTGGATGCCATTTTGGCCCAGCGACAAGCATGTGTTGAAGTGGAGAGACTTAGGGACTAGTAGGATGTATTGTAGAAGAGACTTGGACCCATACAGAAAGAAGCAGTAAGGATTATTGGAAAATTGTCTAATGTACAAGGGAAGGTCAAACAAGCATTGGTTGAAACAGAGAGAAAACTTCAATATTTGACTGTGCAAGCCATGGAGGAGATCACAACAAAATATGCCACCATGGTCACAAAGGTAGAAGTGGTTAAGGTTCCTACGCAACAGTTCATTGCGGAGTGTAAGAACAGGAAACAAGCCTGAGTGGCTTGGGATGAGCCACAGGTGAGTGTTGGGGGCTTGTTGGACAAGCAGTTTTGGATGTAATTTTGGAGAAAAACCTAAGTATGAAGAAACGGAATAGAAGGAAGAAATCACACAAAAAGCACACAGAAGGATGGATATCGCATAGGATGGAGATAGTGCATAGACAGAAGGAGAAAGTGAGTGAGTGAGAGAAGGAATCACAAAGGATGACAATGCAACTTTGCATAAATAGAAGAACAACATAAAAGTTGTATAAAGAACGAGAATTAGAAGAAGGAAAAAAACTAGTTAACCGAAGTTGGACATGCCATGCATTGCAATAAGATATTTTAGGATAATAGGGATTTACCCTAGATTTTGGGTATAAATATGTAACGGGATTGGGAGATTAGTGTGTGTAGAAGAGAATCAATGTGATGAAAATATCATGAATGTAATAGACAATTAGTAAGAAGGGAGATGAATAAAGAAAGATTTTAGAGAGGATATTGTGTCTTGTGTTCTTTACTTGTCTATGTGTGTTTACGAATGAGGCTATACTTTGCAGAATGGAGTTAGTCTCTGGATTGATTATGCTGCAATTCTCATGTATGATTGTGATAATCTAGGTAATAATTAAGAACATACATAAGCTAGAGTAAGAAATAATGATTCACGCATCCGCCTCCCTTTCCATTACTGTTGCAAAAACCTGGTTCTTGTAGCCCCAATAGATACCTTGGGTAAGACTTCATCTACGCAAGTAGGTGATGCCGAAAGGGTCGGTGTCTTGAGGGTTTGTTTATCATATTTAAATTGAACTTTAGGTCTTACAACCCATGCACAGACTGAAAACCATCCAACACTCATTAATAAATATAAGCCCTAATTTCTCCTCCTTTAGTAAACCAAATGCCCTGGCAACACCCTCATCTCACTCGCAACAACATTTTGGGAAAATTCTCAAGCTATTACCATCGATGCTCAAGGCACAACTGGTGTCCTAGCCATCCTATGGAATCCTGTTGAAGTCTCTTTAAATTCCTTCTTTTCCATCTCTTTTACTCTCTCCTCCCATTTCAGTGTCCTAGGAACCAACTTCTCAGGATTTATCACCAATGTCTATGGTCCTCCTACTGACCCTGACAAAGAACCATTTCTTAATTCCATCTAAGATATAAAACATATCGTTCAATATCGTCATTGGATCATAGGGGGGACTTTAATCTCATTACCTCCATTGATGAAAAACGTTGGGGCATCAAATGTCTCGACCAAGCCTCTCTTAGTTTTATAAATCTAACCAACAGTATAAACCTAGTAGATATGCCTTTTACCAACGGCCTTCATACTTGGAACAACAAACATAAAGGAGGCCACTAGATTTCCTCTTGAATTGACTATTTCTTGGTCTCAGACTCCCTACCTCTCATGGGTATTTATTTGGCTTCCTCCATCCTACCCTCTTCTGGATCGAACCTGTTAGCTCCAAAAATGAACCCGTCCCTATGGTCGCATTTTGCGGGGGATAGCATGGCTATTGGTAGTTTTCTCAAATTTATTTTGAGTTTTTCTAGCTGCAAGACTTAGGTTTTTAATTTTGTCTTAGAAATAAGATGACCCATTAAGGTCTTCTCTTTACAATTTTCATAAAATGCTTTCAATAGCTAATGTGTCTTTAAAAGATGAGTGTTAGCTGGTGAAAGTGGCGACTTTCAACAACTAAGGAACATATCTCATAGGTCTGTGCGCTGGTGAAAGTGTTAATTTTCAAATATCCAAAGAAGCATTGTCGTGGGTTGTGCGCTGGCGAAAGTCATGACTTTCCACAGCTACGGAGCAGTTCTTATAGGATCGTGCGCTGATGAAAGTGAAGACTTTCAACAACTAAAGGGGTTTTTCCACAAGATCATGCGCTGGTGAAAGAAGTAAGTATCAACAGCTAAGGGGCGTTTTCCACGGGCCGTTGGATGGAGAAAGCGAGAATCATGTGCAGGTTATCCATGTTTCTAAAAGAAAATGATGATACGATCATCCCACGTCATGCAAATCCAAATCATGCGCTGATGAAAGTGGGTAATGATGGAGACTCAGTTTTTCACGTCAAAATAGGATTACGATGCGGATCTTATTCAGTGACGCATGTTGCACACTCATGGTGCCGGAAATGGTAATTTCAAATTCAGCAACTCAGGAACAGAGGTTGTACTGTCGGGCTGACAACATCAAATCAGATCATTGCTTCCATATCACACATTGTTCATGAAGGTTTGTTAAAGTTTCAAATGTTAAAAAATAGAGCCGACTCCCGAGCGCAAGACCTCGGCCCAATAGCATATCACAGTGTTTGGTGTGCAGAACCGTTTGGGGTTTTGAATTGAAAATGGAAAGAATGATGCTTAAACTTGCAGGGCACTTTTCAATCCCTTCCCAAGCTCCAAATGAATATTTGAAAACACCATTGGAAATATTATATTCTCTAGATGTCGATCGACTATTCAGGCATGAAAAATGGATTTTCTATGACCAAGAAATTTGATTTTGAAAATCTTCTCTTTTCAACAGCTAATTCGCCGAAAATTTTGCTAGTTAGCTATTGAAAGTGTCGCCTTTCAACAGCTTAGGAGCGGATTTTTCGGTAAATAAGCTGTTGAAAGCCTGTCACGGCCAGAATGTTACGGTTTTTTCCCAGATCGTAAATTTTTTCATGAGAATGAATTGAAACCTCTTCTAAGGATTTATTAATGAATTATCAAATCTATCTAATCAACCACTTTTGGAAAATGAAGAGAAGAAAAGGTGTACAAATGTCATTTACCATCTTTAAAAGAGGCAGAATTTCAGGGTTTTGGGAGTGACATCACATAATTTGAATTTCAGAGAGCCTTGGGAGGCTGAGCTACACATCATCAGATTTCAAACACAAAATCAGGACCAGCACATAGATTATCCTTCTTTTGGGGGATTATTCCTATTTTCTTGTAATTACAGTTTCAGTTACTATGTTTAGATTAACAGATCCATGTTTTGAGGATCTGGAAACCACTCTGTAAGAGCTATAAAGATATTGAAAGAAGCGATAACGAGGAGAGTTTTTGGACACAGAAATTCTCTATTGTACACAGGCTTTTGATGATAATACTAAATCACAGGTTCCTTTCTATTTTGATGTCAGTTTCCCACATTCCTTCTATAATGTTATCTGTGTTGTCAAGCCTTTAATGACTGTCATCTTATTATTTGGCTCATAACCTGATAATTAGTTTCTTCATTGTTAATTAGACTCTACTTTGTACTAGTTTATTAGCAATCTGTTCTTCATCCACCTTAAAGTTATTTGTTGATTATCAATCTTAGAGAGCATTGGCTCATTAGATTACCGTCTTAACTGTCTAAATGCAATATTTGAATTGAGGTATCCCATTGATCCATTTTTACTTGAAGTTACCAAGCACCTTTGGTCTACAACCACAAAGGGTTTCTTGGAGTGATAACAAAATGGCGTTGTTGCCAGGGAGAGGAGATTGAAGCTCAACTTCCCTGAGAGACGACATAGATCCAGCTTTGATGATAGACAAAGCCTGGACATATTTTGGTTGTAATCATCTATCTGGCGACTCCATGAAGAACGAATTTAGTAGTGACTCCATTGAAGACCTGTGACAGATCCAGAAAAGATCATCAAAAGGAGACGAGCCTTACAGAAATAGATTTTCACATCTGCAGATTATCTACCTCAGGGATTTCAAGAGGTATTGTTTCTTATTTTCATCTAGACCATCTTCTGTTAAGCCTATTTTTCTGAATCTTCATGTTTTCAGAAATCTGAAATTGAAACAGAAAACCTGAAGGGTGACAGCCTCCATTGGCTTCTGAAATTACAAACCTAATTTCTGAGTTCGACATTGTATATAACCCAAGGAAAGAAGTCTTACAAGTTGTCCTTAGGAGAGAACTGTTCCTATTTTTCCATCCTTCACAGATAGAGAAAAATATCTATATCCATACTAGTCTGCTTGTTGAAAAGAGTGCCCTAAAAGACCATTTGTGAAAGGTGAGAAAATATAATCCAGCTGTTAGGGAAGATATGCAAAAGCTTGTTCTTTCCCTGATCCATCTGAGCTTGAATAAGACTCCACTAGGAGGATCCATTTAACAAGAGATGAAGAGGCTGCACTTTAAATCCAGATATCAGTTTATCAGTTTGCTTCATGAATTATTGTTGTTTTTTTTTTAACTCTTTCATGTTATTCCCTTTACATGTAAAGAGAATCATTTTCTGTTTTGTATATTCAGAAGACTACCGTCCCGTTTTCATCTATCCATCTTTAGAAGAAACAGAGACTCTGCAACCCTATGCTATAGATGTTGATTTGATATCCTCATCACAACTTGCTCTTAAAAATGAGTCCTGTATTCCAATTCCTCTTGCATTTGATCTCTTTTCTGACTTTGTCGAAATTGAAATTGACTCCAAGTATACTCAGACTTCAGTACCTGTTGTTACTACTGCTGAACCTTTTCATCAACATTGTATCCCTTATGAGCAGCCCACTGCCTTTCAAGCCAAGATTAGGATGAAAATGTTTAGGCCTTTAAAATTGCCCCATCCCCTTCATTCTTATCCTCTTGACTGTTATATATATCTTCCTTGTTTTTCCGGAGAGAATCAAGCTTCAGCTGAGAGACACGTGGAATCCTTTTTGGATTTTGCTGATCGTTTTTCAATTGCACATGAAGATGTGATCATGAGAATGTTTTCAAAGTCTCTAATCAAAGATACTGCTGCATGATTTAAAAGTCTGAGAGCTGATTCAATTGGCTCTTGGACCGAATTATCTAATGTTTTCCTAAAGTATTGGGGCAAGTACAAATATTTAGATTCCTATCTTGTTGATTTCTATGCTTTGAAACGAGAGTAGGATGAAGCCCTACCTATTTTCAACAGAAGGTTTTACCGTGCTTATCATGACATGCCTTTGGAGGTCAGACCTACAGAGGCAGCTGCCATGATATATTATGTCATGAATCTTCATTCAGATCTTGTCCTTCTTCTGCTAGAACGAAAGTCTTCATCCCTGACCCAGTTGTTTGAAGATGCTCAAGAAGTCGAGGAAAACATTCATCTTTCCCGAAGGATCCGAAATCGAGATTTCTTGGAAAATTTGCAAGTGCATGAGAAAGAGGATTTTCAGTATACTTCAGATTCTAAGCATGAGAGTTATGAGCTTGAAACAGTTTTAGAACAACAGCGGGTATGTGATCTCTTTATAGATTCAAATCTGCATTTTCCAACAGTTTTAGAGTACTCCAGAGAAAGTGCTCTATCATCATCCACTGAGGATTGTTCTAAAGAAAATAGTAAGTATGAAACAGATAAGGGACAACAACCTGAAGGTGAGTACATTTCAGATTCAGAATCAGATTCTTCAGTATGTGCAGAGTATTCCAGAGACAGGTATGACTATGAAGTTTATGATCAGTTTGTAAATCAGAATGAGCCTATGATAACCAATGATTGCATTAAAAACTACATGTTCCTAGCTGATCATAATCCTTGTCATTTAAACATTGCTCTATCATCATCCGCTGAGGACTGTTCTAAAGAAAACAGTAAGTTTGAAGTAGATGTGGATCAACAGCCTGAGGGTGAGTATATTTCAGATTCAGAATCAGATTTTTCAGTATGTGTAGAGTATTCCAGAGTCAGGTATGAGTTTGAATTTCATGACCAGTTTGCAAATCAAGAAGATCCTATGGTAACTGATAATTATATAGGCAACTACATGTTTTTAGTTGATCAAAATTCATATGATGTAAAACATGTTCTATCATCATCTTTTGTACATTTTTCTGAAGAGGAAGTTACAATCATTGATGATCAATCACTGATCTCAAAAGGACAAGAAGATGATCAGTCCTCTTATATGGCTGAGCAAGAGGTTACCATGGACATGCATCTGTTTCCCGAGGAGCAGCATGTTTCTTATTTTCT
>ML782516.1:1254605-1295618 GCA_009831015.1 Picea engelmannii
AGTTTTTCTAGCTGCAAGACTTAGGTTTTTAATTTTGTCTTAGAAATAAGATGACCCATAAAGGTCTTCTCTTTAAAATTTTCATAAAATGCTTTCAACAGCTAACGTGTGTTTAAAATATGAGTGTTAGCTGGTGAAAGTGGAGAATTTCAACAGCTAAGGAAAATCTCTCATAGGTCTGTGCGCTGGTGAAAGTGTTAATTTTCAAATATCCAAAGAAGCATTGCCGTGGGTTGTGCGCTGGCGAAAGTCATGAATTTCCATAGCTACGGAGCAGTTCTTATAGGATCGTGTGCTAATGAAAGTGAAGACTTTCAACAGCTCAAGGGGGTTTTCCACAAGATCATGCGCTGGTGAAAGCGGTAAGTATCAACAACTAAGGGGCGTTTTCCACGGGCCGTTGGCTGGAGAAAGCGGGAATCACGTGCGGGTTATCCATGTTTCTAAAAGAAAATGATGATACGATCATCCCACATCATGAAAATCCAAATCATGCGCTGATGAAAGTGGGTAATGATGGAGACTCAGTTTTTCACGTCAAAATAGGATTACGATGTGGATCTTATTCAGTGATGCATGCTGCACACTCATGGCGTCGGAAATGGTAATTTCGAATTCAACAACTCAGGAACAGAGGTTGTATTGCCGGGCTGACAACATCAAATCAGATCATTTCTTCCATATCACACATTGTTCATGAAGGTTTGTTAAAGTTTCAAATGTTAAAAAACATAGCCGACTCCCGAGCGCAAGACCTCGGCCCAATAGCATATCACAGTGCTTGGTGTGCATAACCGTTTGAGGTTTTGAATTGCAAATGGAAAGAATGATGCTTAAACTTTTAGTGCACTTTTCAATCCCTTCCCAAGCTCCAAATGAAGATTTGAAAACACCATTGGAAATCTTAGATTCTCCATATGTCGATCGACTATTCAGGCATGAAAAATGGATTTTCTATGATCGAGAAATTTGATTTTGAAAATATTCTCTTTTCAACAGCTAATTCGCCGAAAATTTTGCTAGTTAGTTGTTGAAAGTGTCGCCTTTCAGCAGCTTAGGAGCGGATTTTTCGGTAAATAAGCTGTTGAAAGCCTATCACGGCCAGAATGTTACGGTTTTTGCCCAGATCGTAAATTTTTTCATGAGAATGAATTGAAACCTCTTCTAAGGATTTATTAATGAATTATCAAATCTATCTAATCAACCACTTTTGGAAAATGAAGAGAAGAAAAGGTGTACAAATGTCATTTACCATCTTTAAAAGAGGCAGAATTTCAGGGTTTTGGGAGCCACATCACATAATTCGAATTTCAGAGAGCCTTGGGAGGCTGAGCTACACATCATCAGATTTCAAACACAAAATCAGGACTCACACATAGATTATCCTTCTTTTGGGGGATTATTCCTATTTTCTTGTAATTACAGTTTCAGTTACTATGTTTAGATTAACAGATCCATGTTTTGAGGATCTGGAAACCACTCTATAAGATCTATAAATCTATTGAAAGAAGCGATAATGAGGAGAGTTTTTTGATGCAGAAATTCTCTATTGTACACAAGTTTTTTATGATAATACTAAATCACAGGTTCCTTTCTATTTTGATGTCAGTTTCCCACATTCCTTCTATATTGTTATCTGTGTTGTCAAGCCTTTAATGACTATCATCTTATTATTTGGCTCATAACCTGATAATTAGTTTCTTCATTGTTAATTAGACCCTACTTTGTACTGGTTTATTAGCAATATGTTCTTCATCCACCTTAAAGTTATTTGTTGATTATCAATCTTAGAGAGCACTGGCTCATTTGATTACCATCTTAAATGTCTAAATGCAATATTTGAATTGAGTTATCCCATTGATCCATTTTTACTTGAAGTTACCAAGCACCTTTGGTCTACAACCACAAGGGTTTCTTGGAGTGATAACAGAACCATTGGCCTATCTAACTGGACCTTTGCCTCTACAAATCTCCTCCTTCGAGACCTTTATGTTTCGAAGATTTTTGGATTGACCATCCCACCTTCTTGGATAGTGTCCCCTATTGGTGGAAGGAGTCTTAAAATATGAATGGAATACATATGTATTGCTTCCAAAAAAGGATAAAATTCATCAAAGCCAAGCTCAAAAAATGGAACAAGTATACCTTTGGAGACATCTTCCAAGACAAGAAGGAATTCAAATAAAAAATGGAACAAATTCAGCAAGAAATCATTTTGTAAGGAAAATATTAGGACAGATGTGTAGAGGAGATCAATCTACAATCGCAAATTGATAACATAGACAAACATGCAGAAATCCTATGGAAAAAAAAATCGAAGGTCCAATGACTAAAGGAAGGAGACGAAAAATCCAAATTATTTAACAGATATACAATTCAAAGGAGGCATCATAATCATATTCTATCCTTAATTGATGGTCAGGGTAATCGACTCACAGAGCATGTTTCCATTGAAAACATTTTGGTCAACCACTTTAAAGATGTCCTAACAGAAACCAAGGAGAACTGTGTAGATTCCATCAACAAAATAACTGTCAATATCCCAAAGTTGGTTACTTAGGAACACAATGATGCCCTCCTTCTCTCGATCTCCATGGAGGATCTTGATAAAGTCATCATGAATATTCCCAAAGGGAAATATCTCGACCCAGATGGCTTTACCATTGATTTCTTCCAAGCTTGTTCGTCCATGATAATGCTTGATCTACATGAAATGGTGGAGGAATCTCATCACTTCTCTAATGTTCAGTTGCTCTCAATGCTACCTTTATTGGTATAATCCCCAAAGAAGAAGCAACTGAAGATCCAACCAAATTTAGGCCCATATCTCTTTGCAATGTTGTTTATAAGATCATAACCAAAATCATTGATAATAGACTCAAGCCTTTGCTTCCCCTTCTCATTTCACAAGATTAATTAGGATATGTAGAAGGAAGACAAATTATGGATGGCATAATTATGGCTCATGATATGATTCACTCCTTAAATATATCCAATACCTAGAGCATGCTTATCAAACTTGTCATGTCCAAAGCCTTTGAAAATATCAGTTGGAAGTTTATTCATCATATGCTTCACGCCTTCAGATTTTTTGCTCTCTATATCAGTTGGAGCATGTCTCTCACTTCCTCTGCCTTTTTCTCCATTCTTGTCAATGATTCCCCCTCATCCACCTTCTCATATTCTCATGGAATTTGTCAAGGTGATACACTCTCCCCCTTCCTCTTCATTTTGATGGTAGAAGTCCTTGGAAGATCTCTCAAAGCGAAATTTTCCCAATATCAAATTAAAGGGATCTGCCTCCATGGGGAGGAACTCCCAATCACTCATCAACAATTTATGGATGACACCATGCTCATGGGAGTACCCACGGTTCGAGAAACAAAGTCTATCAAATAGGTTCTCTATGACTTCATGGAGGATTTAGGAACATCCATAAATCATGTTGCTCCAAGCCATGTTTCTCTATCTCTTCTCTTCCCTTGCAGCCCCCAAATCTATCATCAAATTTATTTGTAATTTGCAACATTCCTTTCTTTGGGGAGGAGCAAAAAAGGAACACAAATGGGCATTGGTGTGTTGGGACAAAATATATCTCCCAAAAAAAGGAAGGTGGCCTTGGATTGTGAGACCTTGACACCCTCAATGTAGTTCTTGGTGTTAGCGTCAGAAGTCACTCCTGGATTGTGGCAGGAGCAGAGCCCAACTCCCATCAGTTTATGTCACGATTAAATTTAATGGGTGATCAAATGGGTAGAGACCCAAGAAGGTATAGTTTTAACTCGGGAAACCGAGCCTGGTATGTAGAAAACAAGGGAGGTCTTGATCCAACTTCCGTCAGTAAGTTGAGTATAAGATGGATAGATGGAAGACTTAGTGAGATGAGTGAGCAAGACTGCCTCGGGCAACAGGCCTTCAGTAGCTTGAGGAGGAAAAACTCAAAAGACAAGATCCTCTTGACCCCGAGTTTCGAAGAACTGAAAGGTGGCTCGACTAGATCCTCCAATTCCGAGCCATTCAGCGTTGAGAAAGCACAAGAACTGATTAGAAACCCTGCGACTATTACAGTGATCCAACCTACATCATCCTATAACAGTGCAACTCGACTGGATCCTCCAATTCCAAGTTGTTCTAACATAGTGTAAACAAAGAGATGAAAAGAGGCTGACATCGATAAAGTAAGAAGTCTCAAATGCCAATACATAACCAGAGCAACCAACGCTTCATTAAAACTTTACAATCGGGAGCCTGGCTCAACCATCAATCCTTTGAAAAATATCAAAACTAAGTATATATACCCCTAAACATTTTCCCAACAGAGGCATCTTAAAATTTCAGGATGGGGCGTATCTTCAATCAAATATGGCCTACACTCTTCTATCATACACCATCTTAACTCTGCATGGCTCATGCCAAGGGGTATCTGAGCCCTTAAATGTTGAATTAGCATGCGCAGACTTCCCTGTTGAGTCGAGGAAATTGGCATGGCTTCTATGGGAAAACCAATATAGAGGACCATCTCGGGCAGACTTCCTGCTGGGACATCCATACCTTGCAATTAATGAGTGAGGCAAGATTTAAACCACCCTCTCTCTTCTTCATTCACTCCGAGCAGGTATCAAGATTGAGATAAGGTTGAACTGGCACCTGGAGAACACGGTGATCCCTTTTGTAGCTACACCCGGGGTTTCGAAATTTCACGTTTCATGGGTGGGAGGAGGTTGCTCCTTGTGTTTCAAAACTACGAAAGGCGAGGTGGTGACATAGCCTAATCGTGCGCCACGCGTCCCTCTGGATGGAAGGTCCTAATCATCTCAGCAATAATGTGGGCCTGGGTCCCGGACACCTTCGACACTTTGCGTCTTTTTATTGGGAGGAGGTTGATCCTTATGTTTCAAAGCTACGAAAGGCGAAGAGGCGATAGAGCCCAATCGCGCACCACGTGTCTCTGGATCTGATGACTAAAATGACGTCGGCGTTTTGGGACTCGTCTCATCACATGGCGCGTCCTAACGCCCTTTTCCCAGGCTCGCTTGACGTGACCTGGCACTAGGACCGTGGGCCCAGTTTCAAAGGTACCTTCAGCATTTCGCATTTTGGAAAATTCAGCTACAGTGGATGGGAGATCCCTTGTCTCTTAAAATGTCGATCCCCGAGATGTCGATTGGCTACCACCTGCCCCAACTGGATCGGACGACCCAGATTTGTCTCGAAATATGGGTGCTATCTCTTGTGCTAAATCTTGGGAAACTTGGTAGCCCCGAAATCCCGATGACCATCGATCTACTCTATAGATGGATCTCGGCCGCTGACAACAAAACTTGGCCCGCTCGTTTGACTTGTAGCCTGAAATGAGATTTTTTTGTGCTGCGCTTGGGCGCTTCTCATGCAACCTGCAGACCTGGGTACTCTTGTGCCTAAGACAAAATTGTTGTTAACATTAGGCTCCATGGGGGATAGAGTCATCCCTGTGATTCTCTAAGAACTCATTTGCAGCCTCAGTGCCTTGTTGTTGGGCTATGGAGTCATTATTTAAAACTTAAAGATAAAAGAAAAACAATATATACAATCACAGATGAGCCATGTGCGGCTCAAGAAAAACATCTTTTCAGAAAACGCCCATTCACAGGGCCATTGAAAACTTCTCGGTCTTTCAAATCTCGCAACCTGTAGGTATTATTTGAAAATATTTCAGAGATTTTGAAGGGCTCGACCCATAGGGCTTCAAATTTTCCATGTTTTCCCTTGTCTTGTTTAGGAGCATCCCATTTCAATACCAGGTCTCCTATCTGAAACTCTTCCTTCTTGGCCTTTTTGTCAAAAGCCTGCTTGATCTTCTGCTGATGGTCCTGAATTATGTTCATTACCTATTCTCCGGTCTGCCAGACCTCTACCAGTTGATGAATTCTTCTGATCATATCATCAGGCTCTTCTTGATAATCCTGGAAGAACTTTGCTACAGGAATGGCTAGCTGAGAAGGGAAACAACTTCTGCTCCATAAAATAATGGAAAGGGGAGATGCCTATAGATCTCTTTGTGGTCACTCGATTGGCCCATAGAGTGAATTTCAACTTTGAATCCCAGGCCTTTTTGTTGTCCTCCAATAGTCTTTTGATGATCCTTATCAGGCTTTTGTTGGAGGACTCTGCTAAACCATTGCCCTGGGGATAATATGGGGTGGAGTGAATCAATTTGATCCCGAATTTCTCACAGAACTTGGCTAGTGGCTTAGCCTTGAAAGAGGCTACGTTATCAGTGACAATATTGCTTGGGCAGCCGAATCTTGTGATGAGGTCTTCCAGAAATTGAATGATTACCTTGTGGGAATCATTCCTGGTGGGAATAGCTTCTATCCATTTAGTAAAGAAATCCGTAGCAATCAGGATCCATCTGTGCTACCCATTGGAAGCAGGGTGGATTTCTCCAATAAATCTAGGCCCCATTGTTGGAAGGTCCTGAAATAACCATAGGCTTTAAAGGAAAAGACTTGAGCTGTTGTTTTCCTGCAAATATTTGACATTTGATACAAGCTATGACCTTTCTGCAGACGTCAGTGAATACTGTGGGCCAGTAGTATCCAACTCCGAGGATTTTGTAGGCTGTGGCTTTCTAGAAATGATGCCCTCCACATTGGCAATTGTGAAATTAAACCATGATCCTATTAGCCTCTTGTGGATTCATACATTTCAAAAGCACCCCTAGGGGATCTTTCCAATATAAAACTTGATCGATAAGGCAGTATCTGATTTCTTTGAGATTCAGAGCTCTCGCCTTGTTTCTTTGCAGGCCATCTGGAGGTCGCAACTCCTACAGAAAATATATGACATCCTTCTACCAAAGACATCTAGCCAATGGAGGTTCTGCTTGAGGGTCTATATCAGACGGCTGATCTTACTGCTTTTTTGAGCATTCATTGACGAAATCTACCCCCAAATCTTTGCAATTTGCTTCAGCCAACAACTTAGTTAAACCTTGACCTTTGATTAATTTGGTAGGCCTTATTTCTAAGTCAAACTCAAGGATCTTGGCTATCCACTTACTCCTCCTCCCATCTATATCAGGATAAATAAGAATATCCTTAACAGTAGTCGAGGGGACATAGGCAATGATTTTTTATTGTAGGGCATAGGTTCTAAAGGCTTTGAGAGCCTTTACCAAGGCATAGGCCTACTTCTCCATAATGTCGTACATGACCTCAGCATCCCTTAGAGCTCTGCTAAAATAGGCAATAGGTTGCTCTTGCCCGGCATCGTTTGTCTTTAATAAAGTAGCAGCCACCATGTCAGATGAGGCAAAGGAGAAAATAAGGAAATCCTTTGAGTAATCGGGACTGATAAGCACAAGAGATTCTGTCAAGGCCTTCTTTATCTGCTCAAAGGAATTTTGGGCTTTAGAGGTCCACCTCACTTCATTTTCCTTTCTCAACATGACTGTTATAAGCTTTACCACCTCAGCAAAGTTAGAAACAAACCTCCTTAGAAAATTAATCTTACCAAGGAAGGATTGGACCTCCTTCCTGGATCTTGGGATTGATAAGGCCTGTATTGCCTCAACTCTACTAGGATTGATATTGACTCCTTTTGTTGATACTATGTGGCCCAATAATTTTCCCTCCTTCATGGCGAATAGATATTTCTTGGGATTCAATGAAATGCCAAAACTCTTGCATTTCAGGAAAACCTTCCTGAGGTGAAAACAGTGTTCTTTATCATATTTTGAAAAGATGGTTATGTCATCCAGATAGATGACCATAAACTTATCCTTTTTCCCAATGAAAGTTATGTCCATGGCACGTTGAAACGTTTCCCCTGCGTTCATCAATCCAAAAGGAATTTTAGCATACATGAAGGTGCCCCATGGAGTGGTAAATGTTGTATTTTCCATGTCCTCAGGCAGAATAGAGATTTGATTGTAGCTAGAGAAGCCATCGATCATGGAAATCCTGGACGCTCCTGTTACCCTCTGCAATATATGTTCCATTTTTGGTAAGGGGTAATTGTCCTTTCGTGAGCTCCTATTCAGGTTTCTAAAATCTACACAAAGTTTGATTTCTCCATTATTCTTCCTTACTGGGACCAAGTTGGCCATCCACTCTGAATATCTTAGTGGCACGATGATCTGGGCTTGTAGCAGCTTCTTCACTTCCCTCTCCATGATAGGAAACAATATAGGATTGATCTGTCTTAGCTTCTACCTAAATGGCTTTGCCTCCCCTTTCAACGGGATTTTATGCTCAATGACAGAAGTGTCATAAGTTTTGAGATCTTCGTAGGTCCAGGCAAAAACATCAGCAAACTCCCTCAACAGTTCAACGTATTCAGCCCTCTGCTCCCTTGTCAGACTTCTAGACAATTTGACAAACTTGGGTTCATTCTCAGTGCCAATGTTGCACTGAGTTGTATCAGCGTCATCCTATGATATTTCCCCTTTTAATGCCACATCATTTCTATCAAAAAGCCTTTCCAAAGGAACCATTCCCCTTGTAATATGATTGTTGGGCAACTGCACAATACTACGCTCTGCAATCTTATTCAGAAAATTACCCCCATCAAGCTTTTCTTCAGCGGCAGAGTCTTGGTCAATATGCATTTCTGAAAATTCTTCGACAGTATCCAAGAATCTTTTGATCTCAAGATCATCCTCAAACACCTTACAATGTTTGACATTGTCAGGTATAGAGGGCATGTATTTTACTTCCACATCGTATCTGCATTTGGGTGGCAAGGGCACTTTGAAATTTCTTGCTAATGTAGCCAAGGAATCTGCCACTGTGTTCTTCTCTCTCGTGATGAAAGAAATGTTAAATGCTGAGAAGAAACTGTCAATTAGGTCCCATACCTCATTTTTGTAACTCCCGAGTCGAGGATGCTTAGCCTGATAAGAGTTTCTGATCTGCTGGACTACCAATTATGCATCTTTGAACACTGCTACCTCCTGAATTCTCATTTTCTTTGTAGCTCTTAATCCTAGAATAAGAGCTTCATATTTTGCCACATTGTTGGTTGTTTCAAATTCTAGCTTGTATGACAAAGATATGGTTTCCTGAGCAAGTGACACAAAAAATATTCCAGCACCAGCGCCTTTCCTGGAAGAGGCTCCATCGAAAAACATTTTCCAGACAGAGGTGATGGGGGAAGAAAATTCATGAGAAGTGGTGGGCTACTTTCTGAGTTTTAGAAGAGGCTCAGGAGCATTAGTGAGCTGCAATAGACTGGAACCTAAATCAATGTCAAGGGAAAAGATAGGATGGTTGGTAGGATTGGCTTCCTCACTGATTATATAGGCCAGTTGGGCTTCTCTATATAGTCTCATATGTTCTCCTTCGAACACAGGAATAGTAGCATAGGTTAGGTCCATCTGCAAAGTTACCCCCAATATTTTTATCCAATATCTTGATAACAACATACCAAACTTGGGGGGGACATCGGCCACTACAATTTCCATAACCACACTTTTCATGGGCAATTGAAACAAGGTCACGACCAGGTATTTGATGACTCCTAGGCATTGAACTTTCCTGGAGTCAAAGGAGTAGAGGTCATGGTAGGCTCTGGTGACTTCTAGTCCTAGTTCTTCCATGATAGTTTTGGGCATGAGGTTGTGGGAAGCCCTTGAATCCATCAAACAATTCTGCAATACCTTTTCATGTATGTTCAAGGATGTGTAGAAGGGAGGGGATGAATCATTCATGTCTTCTACCATAGGACTGAGAATGACTGCAGGCTTTTCATCTTGCAAATTGATGGAGTTCGTGGGAAGGCATGAGGCTTCAGACTGTAATAGCTCGAAGAGGTGTTTTTTGAACACCTCATGTTTGATCAGTTCAGAGAGGGGCACAGGGATTCTAATTTTCTGAATTTCGTGCTCAAAGTTAAAATAAGATGTAAGCTTTGGAATTTCTCTTACTTCAGGAACATGACTCTGGACCATTGGAGAGAGGGGTTGAGCCTTCTTACCTTCATTGTTGTCTGCTACTTCCTTAGCAGGCTTCTCTGCTCTAGTGAGTTGTTCAGGAACATCAGGTGCTTCTATCTTTTTCTTAGACCTCAGGTTATACATGCTTTGGTTGCTGCTAGCCTTGTCTCCCTTGCTAAGTTCATTTAGTTGACTGTCCATGAGAGATTCCTCGTATGCTGATTGAGTGAGATGAGGAAAAGGGGGAATTTCTCCGAAGCAGTGGATTTTGGGATCAAGCTCGTTTGTTTCCCTTTCTTCCTCATCAGTCACAAAATTATTTTGAAGAGGGGCCAGCATTTTCTGGTCTTCTCTATCTCTTCCCCTCTGGTCTCTTTGCATAGTCGGGAGAGAAATATTGTTTGGCCTCCTGAAACCTCCTTTACTTTCGGCATTTTGAGGACCTTTGTATGCTTGCCTCCCCTCCATCTTCATTCTCTCCATCTCTGCAGATAGAGACTTCAACATCTTTGTCAGTTCATCCACTTGAGGGTGAGGCATCGAGGGGTCAAATGTTGAGGCTTCAGATCTTCCCTTTCTCCTGTCTGCATCAGTCTTATTCCTCAGTCTGTCAACTGCCAATACATTAGATTCCACTTCTATGGCTTCATCTTGCATTTGAGCTAGGGAGGTGGCTCTTCTTTCTCTCAATAGAAGACAAAAGTCAGGCTTAAATGCACTAGCATAAGAAATTTAAAGGCTTCTGTGGGCTTTATCTCAGCAGGGATCTTATTATACATCTTATTGAATCTTTTGGAGAAGTCTGAGACAGACTCTCCTTCCATTTTCTTCAAAGACCCGAATTTTGTCATGCAATACATGAAGTCCTTCTTATCTCCCCACTGCCTCAAGAAAGCACTATCTAGAGTTTCAATCCCAGCAATAGATCCTGGGTCCAGTCTCCTAAACCATTTCCTCACCTCGTCGTCCAGGCTCTAGACGAAGACTCTCATCCAGACATCTTCATTTTCAATGTTCAGGTTGTCTACATAACTGTAGAAAGCAGCCAGGTGCTCTTCTGCAGTTATGTCCTCTTCCCCAGTGAACTTGGGCATATATTTCAGGTAATCTCCAGCAGGGAGAGGATTCACAGGTTGAGGTAGGACTAAGGGAGCATATATGGCAGCTACTATGACATCCATTCTATTTAGAGGGGGATTAGCACCAAACATAGGAACAAAAGGTCTGGGGGAACTAGGAGGAAATGAGGTTTGAAACAGAAAGACAGGAGCTGAGCTTAAAGAATGGGAGGGGAACTGCAACAAATATGGAGAGCAGGCTTGCGGGCTTAAAGGCACAGAAATTTCTCTTCCCTCAACAACAGTAATAACAGGAGGAGGGGTAGTAAACCCAGGGTAGGTGAATGTTCAGAGGTGTTGGGTCTGAACCAAGGTACCACTTCGGGGGAAAGGGGAGTGGCAAGAGTTTCTCCTACTAATTCGAGACCAGGAGGAGAAAACCCAGCAGGAACGCTCTCGAAATTTAGGCTACAAGAAACTCTGACAGAAGATAATAAAACAGGACGAAATGAAGGGGTTGGAGTTTCTACAAAATCATGAAAATCACCAGAAATACCTATTTTAGCAGTAGAAGTATTGCCTTCAGAGGACTTTCCCTTTCTGATAATCTTCTCAGGGTCAGCTTCAGGTGGCACTAATGGCAGCTGAGGGGTAGACCTTGTGTGTCTGCCTCTAGAAGACACAGCTGAAACAATGGAGTCGCTTGTGGGTTGGAACCAGTGGGGTCGCCCAGTGGAGTCGCGTTAGTGGAGTCTCCAAGTGCACAATAGAAATCTTGATAGTTCTGATATCTGATGCACCTTCAGAATAAGTTAATCATTGTCATTCAATCCCGGGGAAAATATTCAACTTCGACCCTAGCAACGACACCAGAAATGTTAGCGTCATAAGTCACTCCTAGATTGCAACAGGAGCAGAGCCCAACGCCCATCAGTTTATGTCATGAATAAATTTAATGGGTGATCAAATGGGTAGAGACCCAAGAAGGTATAGTTTTAACTCGGGAAATCGGGCTCGGTATGTAGAAAACAAGGGAGGTATTGATCCAACTTCCATCAGTAAGTTCAGTATAAGATGGATAGATGGAAGACTTAATGAGATGAGTGAGCAAGACCACCTCGGGCATCAGGACTTCGGCAGCTTGAGGAGGAAAAACTCAGAAGACAAGATCCTCTTGACCCCGAGTTTTGAAGAACTGAAAGGTGGCTCGACTAGATCCTCTAATTCTGAGCCATTCAGCATTGAGAAAGCACAAGAATTGATTAGAAACCCTATGACTATTACAGTGATCCAACCTACATCATCCTATAACAGCGCAACTTGACTGGATCCTCCAATTTCGAGTTGATCTAACACAGTGTAAACAAAGAGATGAAAAGAGGCTGACATCCATAAAGTAAGAAGTCTCAAATGCCAATACATAACCAGAGCGACCAGCACTTCATTAAAAATTTACAATCGGGAGCCTGGCTCAAGCATCGATACTTTGAAAAATATCAAAACTAAGTATATATACCCCTAAACATTTACCCAACAGAGGCGTCTTAAACTTTCAGGATGGGGCGTCTCTTCAATCAAATCTGGCCTGCACTCCTCTGTCATACGCCATCTTAACTCTGCATGGCTCATGCCAGGGGGTAGTTGAGCCCTTAAATGCTAAATTAGCATGCGTAGACTTCCCTGGTGAGTCGAGGACATCGACATGGCTTCTGTGGGAAAACTAGTACAGAGGACCATCTCGGGCAGACTTCCTGCTAGGACATCCATACCTTGTAATTAATGAGTGAGGTGAGGTTTCAACCACCCTCTCTCTTCTTCATTCACTCCAAGAAGGTATCAGGATTGAGATCAAGTTGAACTGGCACTTGGAGAACACGATGATCCCTTTTGCAGCTACACCCGGTGCTTTGGCATTTCGCATTTCGTGGGCGGGAGGAGGCTGCTCCTTGTGTTTCAAAGCTATGAAAGGTGAGGTGGCGACATAGCCTAATCGCGTGCCACACATCCCTCTAGATGGACGGTTCTGATCATCTTGGCAATAATGTGGGCCTGGGTCTCGGACGCCTTCGACACTTCGCGTCTCGCGGCTGGGAGGAGGTTGATCCTTGTGTTTCAAAGCTACGAAAGGTGAAGAGGCGATAGAGCCCAATCGCGCACCACATGTCTCTGGATCTGATGGCTAAAATGACATCGGTGTTTTGGGACCCGTCTCATCACATGGCGCGCGCTAGCGCCCTTTTCCCAGGCTCTCTTTACGTGACCTGGCGCTAGGACCGTGGGCCCAATTTCAAAAGTACCTTCGGCATTTCGCATTTAGGCAACTTCAGCTGTAGTGGATGGGAGATCCCTTGTCTCTTAAAATATCGATCCTCGAGATGTTGATTGGTTGCCACCTACCCCAATTGGATCGGACGGCCCAGATTTGTCTCAAAATATGGGTTCTATCTCTTGTGCTAAATCTCAGGAAACTTGGTAGCCCCGAAATCCCGATGACCGTTGATCTTCTCTATAGATGGATCTCAGTCGCCGACAACAAAACTTGGCCTGCTCGCTTGACTTGTAGCCTGAAATGAGATTTTTTTGTGCTGCGCTTGGGCGCTTCTCGTGCAACCTGCAGACCTGGGTACTCTTGTGCCTAAGACAAAATTGTTGTTAACACTTGGAGAAAAAAAATGGTGGAGGTGGCTTCAAAGTAAAGATGATTTATGGGGAAAGATTTGGCGAAAGAAATACTACCTTCAAATTGAAGACCACAATCTCATTAGGCTCGAGAGAAACAAAACCGGTTCCATCATTTGGAACACATCTTGGAAAAAAAAAACATATAATCCAACAACACTGCTTCTAGGAGGTCCATAATGGACATCACACCCTATTTTGGGTTGATGCCTCGAAACAAATCAAAGCTTGAGGTGACATTGATTCCCTATAAACTCTCAGAGACATCATGATAGATCAAGGAAAAATAAAGATCTAGAAATACTGGGGAAATGACAATATCGATCATTCGTGGTGAACTTGGATACCAATTGAACAATGGACCCAAGTGGACAATCATCATCCATGGATTGACTTCTACAGCAGCTCAAAAATCAGAAGATAAAAAAACATGAAGGATCTGATAGGATGAGATGGGTCCCCTTGCCTAAAGGCATCTTTAGCATCAAGGAATCTTACTCCATCCTTATGAATCAACATTCTTCCAATCCCTCTCATGCCTAGAAGAAAATCTGGAAAAAAAATACTTTTCCAAAAGTCTCCCTCTTCCTCTGGCACCTGATAAAGAACAAAATTATGACATGGGAAAATCTTAAAAAAAGAGGATTCATTGATCCTCCAATCTACCTCCTCTGTAACCAAGAAGGGGAATCTACAAATCATATCCTTAACACTTGTTGTTTTTCTTATGAATTATGGGATCTAAGTGATACCACCTTCAAAAAATCTGCTTGCAGCATAATCAACCTTCTAGAAACAATTTTATAATGGTGCCGCATTGACTTCTCCAATCCAGTATTGTCCTAAGCTTGGAATCTGCTGCCAAGATTCCTTGTTTGGGAGATTTGGAAAGAGAGGAATAATATAATTTTCAAAAGAAAGAAACAATATGTTCCTCACATCTAAACACAAATCCTAAAAAATATCAGAGAAACCATTTATGTAGGAAAATGGTTTGATCAAGACCAGCACTGCTCTACCTCTAACTCCATTATCTTGAGCTCCTTAGGCATCAAACATGCATACCATCATTGTATTCTTCCTCTCCTCAAGAAGATCCTTTATCCCCTCAGTCTTGGTCTCCTCCTCCTTTTGGCTTCATCAAACTCAACTTTGATGGTGCTTCCAAAGGAAACTCTGGCATTTTCGGCTTAGGGGTAGTTTTCCTTTCTCATGATGGAACCATCCTCAGAATATATGCTGATGGAATTGGTAATGACACAAAAATACTATAGAAATTCATTCCCTAGCAATAAGACTAACAATTGCCACTCGAGAAAATTACATAAAAAATGGGGTGGAAGGAGACTTTCAAATCATTATAAGAATGATTCACAACATGATTCATGGTCTTCCTCTTAGTAAGGTTTTTATAGGCCGACGCTTGGAAAATGGCCTAAAGAGAATACAATATCTTATCCCTTAAATTGAAGTTATTATTCCTTCCCATGTTTGGAGATCAACCAACAAATTGGCAGATTCCATGGACAATGCAGGAGCCAATCAACTTAGAATTATTGGCCATCAATAGAATTTTCATGACTTCTCCCCCCTTTGGAAAACTTGCAATACCTATTCTCTCAATGATCAGAGTCCCTCGATTCGAGTGCCAGTTGGAATCCATTCTCAAAGATTCGACCTTAGTAATTCCACGAGGATCCACGCCATGGATATCCAAATGCCATGAGGCATCCTCTTGCCTCATTCCAATGCTCAACATCAACTCAAAGTTAAATACGACCAGGGGATTTGCACTAAAAAACATGTGTATGCCCTCCATCAGTTATTGTAGGCTGCTCCACAGTACCTTGATCATGAGGCCTCAATCTCGGATTTTTCTTGACAATTCAGTTAGTGCCTTCAACATTCATTCAAAGCTGTGAATGACAACACTTAGCCTCACCAACAACTTACTCACCATGTACACCTATGATCTTCATTCAAAGTGGTCTGGTGGATATGGTGCGAGGGAATAACATCTAACATAATGGTGGGCTTGACCCTTCATGCCAGATACAAATTCTATTGTAGGCTTTGGAACTCCAATTGGATTTGGAAAGCACGCAAGGTCTAGAACTTTATTATTTCTATCACTCCACGTTGCTCCCTTCATATGTCAAGCACCCAGTTTCGTGGGACCTCAATGGATAGGTCTGGGCCCAGGGGAAAGGTGGATTCCATCGTACTCAACCTCGGTTGAGAATCTACCAGGAAGCTACTGACACTATGGAAGACTTATACAAAAACAACATTCTTGAAAATCAAGAAGACATTGAGAGTCTTGAAAAAGAGGACCACCATGGGAGGAATAATACCCCAGATGTTGCAGTGGATGTGGAATTCATGCCTCTTCTTCCCAACATTGGTTCAACCCGTGCCAAAGATACCAAATATATTTTCACTTTTCACCTCTATTGACACATGAATACCATCCTAGCTAAATCCATCACTACCATGGATGCTGCTCAAACGAAGATGACTAGGAAAACTGAATACATTCAACTTCAGAACCAACTGTTGGACAAGAAACTCAACATCATCACTACTAAACAAGGCATCATCTTCAACGTTGATGGAGAAGAAACCACCCAGGTTCCTCGAGATGCTCCTCCCTCTTCTCTTTAATTTTCTATCATGTTATCTCCCTTCTTTAGTATATATAGCTATAGACTTAAGAGCACAAATCCTCATATTTCTTTAAATTTTTCGAACAACTCTTGTAATAAGTTTTGGGACAATTTTTTGCAAAAAGTTTGTGGATAGTCTTTCTTTTGATATATCCTGGAAAACAAGCTCGATGAAACATTTTTTCTATTGCTGGATTGGTTTTCCTCGTGGCATCCCAACAATAGAGCATTTGTAATTATATTTTTGTCTTCTTATTAATACAATGTCGTTATTTTACAAAAAAAAAAAACCATTAAGTTTATTAATTATGTGTGATGATCTTGACTTGGGTGGCATAAGAAAAAAATCATTAATTTTATCTTTATTTTACATAATTATTATATTTTTCATAAATAATTTAGCATACAACATTATAATATTAGAAGTTAATGTTAAGCTCAGACCTATATAGACATAGTTGTTATTTAACACATCTCCTTTCAATTTTATTGACTATTTATTTTATAGAATAAATAATAATTAGTTGATGATTTATTTAAGAGAAGTTTGTTGCCTTATATTATAACAAAAGGCTGCCATTATTTGTTGGTTTTAATATAATTTTGATTGCTATTATAAATATATTTTAAGCAATTTTGATAATTAATACCACACCACTTGATGTGCAACACTAGTTTTAGGAACATAGACTAATGCAATTTTGGTATTGGCATATGCATCTTCACGACGCTGACATGTAATGTTGTAATTCAAACTTATGCATGAATTCAAATCTATGCACCAATAACTATTTGGCAGGGACATCGCCACTGCAATGACACTTGTTATTTTAAGGATTTAAGGATATAAGTGGGGTAGTTATACTCCAATGACCCTCTTACATCCAAGTATTATTTTAAGGATTTACATCCTTAAAATGATAAAGATAAAGGCTATATGAACAATTACTTGAATTTCTACTTGGGACCATTTTCATATCCATTTTTCATGGAAGTTTATGTGATGTTGAATTTATTTATTTTTATTTATTTTTTAATAAGAGGGATTTTTTTACACACATGTTTAAATAATTATCAATTATTTGAATTAATTTTGGTTTATTGTGTTTTTAGAAATGTATAAGAATTTAAATTATGTGTATCATATTTTTATTCTACGTTTGAAAAAAATAGAGAATCTTTTTCTTAAATATTTATAGTTTTGATAAGATAATACATAAAATGATTAGTAGTGTCACACATATTTTAAATGAGATTTAATTAGGGATATTTTAAGAGAAAGTATTTTTCATCCTCCACTTTCTTAGTATCTCAAAGATGACAAATTCTTTTGTTATGAAGCTCATGGAAATTCGATCTTATTTCAACAATGTTGATTTTGTTGGCATGTTTACAGGAAGAGTGTGCTTCTCATTGATGGCAAACAGGAAAGCAATGATGATAGCACCGGAAGAAATCCTCTTCTATGAAGACAGAGCTCAGGAGGAAAAGTGAAGACAAGACCTTTCAATCAGTTTCACAGGAGAAGGTTTGGAGGCTGAAACCTTTGAATACTTAGAAAATCTTCGAAGTTGGAAGAAATCGTAAGCTCGGGAGGAGGAGTGATAGTGGTCATCGGATTGAGAACTGTGAAGAATCTGGACCATTGGATCAAAGTCTAGACAAGAGGAACAAGCACGCAGGGGAGGAGAACAGATCTGAGCGCATGGACCAACCGTCATTGGATCCAGAGGTAAGTGCACGGGCTTTAATTCTTTTAGAGTGCACAGGAGAAGAGAAAAATCATGAAGTACGAAATCGCGAGGCAATCCTAGCTATTGGTACTAGGAAGGACACGTGGCAGCAGATAAGCAGATTCGCAAAATCGCAAATTGGAAGAATTGCGTCGAGAAGCCCGCATACATTGCGAAGGATGAAGTCGTGAAGTAATTCTGGACCGTCAGATCACAGAGGGTTGTGGACCGTTCATCTGGTTCGGAGTTAGGGAGTTCGGACTTAAAAAAAAGGAGGAGAGATAACTTGCAATATCATGAAACATGAAGTCGCAAAGTGGCTTTTTGATTAGCGTGTGGTCATAGTCAGAAGTCACAACAATGAAGAATAGCGGAAGGAGCTAGCGTCGCTAGGATCTACCTCGGAGATCGGGATTTTTGAGAATCGAGGTGACTCGTAGCAGAATATACGATGTGCAAAGTCGTGAAGCACCTTCTTGGTTGGCGAGTGGTCACATCCAGTGGTCACGTGGAGAGGAAACTAGCACCCAGTGCTAGTTCACACAGGTGAAGTTCACAAGGAGCTTCTTCGAGAGGACATATTGTAACTAACAGAGAAGACCTCCTATAGTTGTCATAGAAGCACAATTGTAACAAAGAATATGAAGGGTCGCACTGTAAGAGAAGCCAAAGAATCTCAGGATAAAGACCACTGATGACAAACAGACTCATGATGACCACTAGAGAAGATGAAGAGTTGCAAGTATCATCTGGCAGAGGACCTGACGTGACAAAAGAGGTAGAACAAAGAAGAGAGGGTATTGGAAGAGTACATAAGGGGCACAACGTATAGATTGGAGATGGAGCGCATAGCATAAAATGCAAAAGAAAAGATGAACAGAGAGGTAGTGGTGCGCAGGAGGAGAAAGAACGTAGTATAGAAGAAGAAATATGCAGAAGTCGCATAGTATAAAAGATAAAGAAGGAAGAGGAGACATGGAGCGGTAACAGATCAGATCAGAGACAGATCAAGTAAGTTTTATAATCAAGGTGGTCCTCTGTTATTCAAGTCGGTGCTTGAATACTAGGAGTTGGTGCTAGAGAAACTTGGGAATCAGTGCCATGGAAGAGATTGATAGACTCAGAGAAAATAAAAGAAAACAAAAATAGTTATTGCTCACGTATGAGAAAACATGCAATGAACCATCTAAATAAATTACTCTGTTGAAGGTTAAGTTAGAAGAAGCTAAGAAAATTGAACACATCATCAAACAACAATTGAGGGAAGCCAAAACAAAAGGTGAAAAATTGGAATCTGAAGTAGTGTATGTCAGAAAATATCTAGAGAAATTCTAGGCCTTATATCATCAGAATATGACAAGTATTGAAGCCTCAGAAGGATTAGCCACCATTCTGAATCAACAAAGGAATCCAAAGTTGAAAACTAGTTTGGGTTATGAAGAGGGATCAAGTAGTGGTCAGCCAAGTAACAAAGAATCCATCAAGTTTGTCAAATATACAACCATTGACAACAAAAAACCTGCAGAAACAAAGGGAGATAATCAACCGCCAAGGAGGAGTGAAGAAAAAGGTACTAGAACTGAATCTGTAGAAAAAAGAAATAATACACCCTCTGCTCAAGGAAATCATCAGCATGGAAGAAATCGACCTGCTCAAAAAAGACAACCATTTTCCAGGTACAAAGATTTTTTCTATGGATATTGTTTTTATTGTTCTAACTTTGGCCACAAAGTTGTAAATTGTTCCTTAAGATTTAGACATGAGTAATCAAGACACCCAAGGAATAAATATCTACCACAACAAAGAATGAGATAGCCAAGTAACAAACAACCACAGACTACAAATCATGTGATGGTTGGGAAAAAGATGCAGATTAAGCATAACAAACATTATGATCCTTTATTCAATGAACCAAAATGTTACATCTGCCATAATTATGGACATAAAGCTGTAGATTGTCGCCTGAAGAACTATAAGCTAGATTCAAATCACAGAGATGAAAACGTCAAGGTTTGGAAGAAGAAATAAGACAACAAGTATGGATTAGTGTTGTCAGCTCAAAGACAAAATAACCCCTGGTATATTGACAGTGGGTTTTCCAGTCATATGACAGGTGACACAAGTAAGTTCCTATCACTCAAAGAAAGTAAATTAGGAAATGTCACTTTTGGAAATGATGCTCCAGGAAATATTAGAGGTAAAGGTCTAGTAAGCCTAAGTAATGGAAGAGGCAAAGCTCAAGATGTATTATTTGTTGATGGATTAAAGCATCATATTCTTAGTGTTGTTCGTGTGTGTGATAGAGGATGTGAAGTCACTTTCACTGCCAAAGATTGTAAAATAAAAACAGTGAACACAGGAGAGTTGATTGCAAAAGGGGTTAGAATTGAAAACAATGTCTATGTTCTGAAGGAAGATAAGGAGGAATGTCATTTAAGAAAATTTGATGAAAGTTGGTTATGGAACATAAGGCTTGGACACCTGAATTTTAATCATATTGTCAAGTTGAATAATGAAAGTGCTGTGAAAGATCTTCCAAGAATATCTAAGCCTCATAACTCTGTATGTGAATCCTGTCAAATGGGGAAGCTGACTCATGGTCAATTCAAATCGAAGAGTTTCACATCTTCAGAGAAACCACTTCAAATTATTCATATGGATATGTGTGGACCATCACGAAAGGAAGGAACTGGAGGAGAACGTTACTTTATGTTGGTCATTGATGACTTCTCTAGACTTACATGGGTTTCCTTTCTGAGAGAAAAATCTGATGCGTTTGAGAAGTTAAAAACGTTTAGGCGTTGGCTAAGAATCAAACGGGAAGGAAGTTAACGGAAATTCGTTCGGACAGGGGAGAATTTATGTCAAGAGATTTCAAAGAATTTTGTGACAGACATGGAATTAAAAGAGAATATACTATTCCAGGTACTCCTCAATAAAATGGAGTTGTAGAATGCCAAAATAGATTAGTTCAGCAGATGGCAAGGGCTATGATGAGTGAAAGGGACATTTCACAAACCTTCTGGGTGGAGGTTGTTCACACGACTGCTCATATTATGAACAAAGCACATCTAAGGTCAAACAGTGATAAAAATCCATATGAGTTGTGGTTTGGTCGACCTGCATCAATTAAGCACTTCAAAGTATTTGGAAGTAAATGCTACATCAAAAATAATGATGATCATCTGGGAAATTTTGATGGTAGATATGATGAAGGTATCTTATTAGGATATGCAATGAACAGTAAAGGATATAGATGCTTTAACAAAAGAATGCATAAATTAGTAGATTGTATTAATGTTCGAATTGATGAAGAAGCTCATGTAAAAGATCAACAGAGAATAAGCACCAAGTCAGATGAAGAAGATGATGAGTATAATGAAAATGAAGAACAAAAAATCTTAGAGTCACAAGAAGATGATGAATCAGGTGGAGAAGAGACACCCAGACAAGAAGAGTCAAGACAATTATCAACATCAAATCCTTCCTCTATAATTACTCAAAAGAATCATCCTTCAAGTTAGATAATTGGTGAGAAAGACAAAGGTGTACAAACCAGAAGAAGGATAATCAAAGACACTGAGAAATCACATATAGCCTTCATATCCATGGTGGAACCCATGAACTTTAATGAAGCCAGTAAAGATGTAAATTAGTTAAAATCAATGAATGAGGAATTGGATCAGATTGAAAAGAATGATACGTGGGAACTTGTTCCTAGGCCAACAAATAAAAATGTAATAGGATCCAAATGGTTCTAAAAAAATAAGATGAATGAGCAAGGACATATTGTAAGAAATAAGGCTAGATTGGTATGCAAAGGGTATGCTCAAATAGAAGGACTGGATTTTGATGAAACATTTGAGCCCATAGCAAGGTTAGAAGCTATTAGAATGTTTATTTCCTATGCTTGTCATAAGAAGTTTAAAGTCTATCAAATGGATGTCAAGTCATCTTTTCTGAATGGAGATCTAAAAGAAGAAGTCTATATGGAACAACCAGAGGGTTTCCAACTATCAGATAACCCTGACTTTGTCTGCAAGCTGAAGAAAGCCTTATATGGATTGAAGCAAGCTCCTTGTGCCTGGTATTACAGACTGGATAAGTATCTTCAAGACAAAGGGTTCAAGAGAACAACATATGAATGCAATCTATATATTAAAATAGAGGATAATGATTTGATCATTGTGTTAGTCTATGTAGATGACATCATCTTCAGAAGTAATAATGCTTCATTGGTACAATGGTTTGCTTCTGCCATGCAGTCTAAATTTGAAATGTCTATGATAGGGGAACTGTCATTTTTTCTTGATCTGCAAATTACTCAAAGGTATGAAGGAATATTTCTTTCTCAGGAGAAATATCTAAGAGAAATGTTGAAAAGGTTTCAAATGGAAGATTCTACACCTGTGAGCACACCTATGGTCACTGGATGCAAGTTAAGAAAGGATGATGACTCACCTGATGTTGATCAGAGTTCATATGGGTCTATGATAGGAATCCTATTGTACATCACATCATCTCGTCCAGACATAATGCATGTTGTTGGAATGGTAGGAAGGTATCAGTCTGCACCTAAACATAGTCATTTGATCACTATCAAAAGAATATTCAAATACTTGAAAGGAACAATGAACTATGGCCTATGGTATCCTAGGAATCAGAATTTTCAATTATTAGTCTATTCAAATGTTGATTGGGATAACTACATGGATGAAAGGAAAAGCATGAGTGGAGGTGCATTCTTCTTAGGAGATTCTCTTGTAGCATGGTTGAGCAAGAAGCAAGGTTCAATTTCCTTATCGATTATAGAAGATGAATACATTGCAGCTACCACTTGTTATACCCAAGTATTGTGTATGGTTCAAACACTTGCAGACTTGGAGGTAAAGTATACCGCATCGATCCCAATTCATTGTGATAATACTAGTGCAATTAGTGTGTCAAAGAACCCTGTATTTCACTCCAAGACCAAGCATATACACATCAAGTATTACTTCTTGAGGGAAAAGGTAACCAACATTGTTGTTTCTTTGCATTATATTCCATCCAAAGATAAGATTGTTGATATCTTCACTAAACCGCTTTCAAAGGCTTAGTTTAAGTATCTACACCATAAGTTGGGCATGACCTTGTTATCAAGTTAAAATAGTCTATCTGATCAGGGGGAGAGTGCTCATAGTATATCTAATCAGGGGGAGAGTGCTTATTGTATCTCTGATTAGGGGGATAACAACGTCACTCTCAGGTTTCTTTGACATTGATGTCAAAGGGGGAGAAAAAGGTGTGGTCTGGATGCTACCGTTGGGGGTCTAAGAAGAATAGTGCAACCTTTCAGGGTTGCCATCAATGCCAAAGGGGGAGATTGTTGGCATGTTTACAGGAAGAGTGTGCTTTTCATTGATGGAAAACAAGAAAGAAACGATGATAGCACCAGAAGAAGTCCTCTTCTATGAAGACATAGCTCAGGAGGAAAAGCGAAGATGAGACCTTTCAATCGATTTTGCAGGCGAAGGTTCGGAGGCTGAAACCTTTGAATACTTAGAAAATATTCTAATTCAGAAGAAATCGTAAGCTCAGGAGGAGGAGAGACAGTGGCCATTGGATTAAGCACTGTGAAAAATCTGGATCGTTGGATCAGAGTCCAAACAGGAGGAATGAGCGCGCTGAGGAGGAGAACCGTCGTTGGATCCAGAGGTAAGTGCATGGGCTTTAATTCTTTTAGAGTGCAGAGGAGAAGAGAAAACTCGTGAAGTACAAAATTGCGAGGCAATCCTAGCCATTGGTACTAGGAAGGACACATGGCAGCAAATAAGCAAATTCACAGAATCATGAATCGAAAGAACTGCGTCGAGAAACCCACAGACATCGCAAAGCACGAAGTTGTGAAGTAATTTTGGACCGTTGGATCACAGAGGGTTGTGGACCGTTGATCTGGTTAGGATTTTGGGAGTTCAGACTTCGAAGATTAGAGGAGAGGTAACTCACGAGATCACGAAACACAAATTCGTGAAGTGCCTTTTTGATTAGCGTGTGGTCATAGCCAGAGGTCACAACAACAAAGAATAGGGGAAGGAGCTAGCGTCGCTAGGCTCTACCTCAGAGATTGAGAGTTGGGAGAATCGAGGTGACTCATAGTAGAATATCTGATGTGTGAAGTCGCGAAGCACCTTCTTGGTTGGCGAGTGGTCACAACCAATGGTCGCGTGGAGAGGAAACTAGCACCCAGTGCTAGTTCGTGTGGGTGAAGTTCGCAAGGAGCTTCTTCGAGAGGACATCTTGTAACTGACAGAGAAGACCTCTTGTAACTGTCAGAGAAGCACAAGTGTAATAGAGAAGACGAAGGGTCGCACTCCCAGAGAAGCCAAAGAATCTCAGGATAACGACCATTGATGATGAACAGACTCATGATGACCGCCAGAGAAGACGAAGAGTTGTGAGTATCATCTGGCAGAGGACCTGGTGTGACAAAAGAGGTAGAACATAGAAGAGAGGGTATTAGAAGAGTACATAAGGGGTGCAACTTATAGAATGGAGATGGATCACAGAGCATAAAACACAAAAGAAAAGTTGAACAGAGAGGTAGTGGTGCGCAGGAGGAGAAATAACGCGGTATAGAAGAAGAAATATGTAGAAGTCACAGAGTATAGAAGCTGAAGAAGGCAGAGGAGACATGGAGCGGTAACAGATTAGATCAGAGACAGATCAAGTAAGTAAGTTTTATAATCAGGGTGGTAGGGTGGTGCTAGAGAGGACTGTGGTCCTCTGTTATTCAAGTTGATGCTTGAATACTGCGAGTTGGTGCTTCCATCTAGTTGGTGCTATAGAAACCTAGGAGTTGGTGCTTCCATCTAGTTGGTGCTAGAGAAACCTAGGAGTCGGTGCTTCCATCTAGTTGGTGCTAGAGAAATCTGAGAGTCGGTGCTCTCTGCAAGTTGTAGCTTGCTATCAGAGGTTGTAGCCTCATATTTAAGTTGGCGCTTAAAGACTGTGGTGTACATGAAAGTTAGAGCTTGATTGACATCCTAAGAAGAAGAGGTTGTCTCCCTTTATGGGTTTCCTCATGAAAATCAGCCTCTCCGTGTGTTATGTGTGATTAATCAAATATTGTATATCTATGCATGTTAATTTATCAACAACACATTAAATAATAATCTAGAAAGATTAAAAAAAAGGAACAAGAAAAGTTTCAAGCTTATATAAATAATTGATTCACCCCCCCGCCTCTCAGTTATTTTTCCAACAGATTTCCTTCTTTAAGCTAGATGTAATAAAAATATATATTTTTTATCTTTTAAATTGAGGTTAATAACCTTTTTATAGTATCTTAATTTTGGTTTATCCTTTATTTTTTATCGCCATTTCTTCTTAAATATATATATATATATATATATATATATATATATATATATATATATATATATATATATGGTAGTACTTTAATGGTATGAATCAATGGTTAAATTTGATGGCCACTCCTACATGTCAAGTAATTTGTTTATGATGGGTTTCTTTTTAAAATTGTCCTTAGCATGAAGTTTTATATTTATTTTTTCCCAACATTTAAATAATATGTATTATATGTGTTTTTTAAACTTTATCATGAATACCAGAGAAAATTTTGTTGTGAATAAAAGGAAAATTCAATAATCTACATTCACCAATACACACTATATTTAAATTAATAAAAATGAGATCGCATGAATATATCCTCTATTTTAGCCTCCTAATCTCGCATTTCTTTATAAGTACATCTATGAAAAGTTTTTTTAACAAATTTTGAGTGCAATCATGGACATCGATTTTGAAAAATATAAAGCTTACACTTATTATGTACGATGCACTTTGGTTATTTAAATTAATAAAAACAAGATCACATGAATATATCTTCTATTTAGCTTCCTAATCTTGTAGTTCTTTTATAAGTATATTTATAGAATTTTTTTTAAGAAATTCCTAATGCAATCATGGACATCGATTTTGAAAAATATAAAGCTTACACTTATGCAAGAGGTCATTTGGTAAAATACAACCATCCTTTTAAATAGGGTATGCCCATTTACAATATTTTTTCACTATAAATTGCATGTAACAACAACTAAGAAACAATGCAACCTCAATAACTATTGGATGCAACCTTATAACACTAATACTTCCAAAAATAAAATGAATACATTAAATACTTAGTCAAAGTGATACTTTCAATGGAGAAATGACTAACTTTTATGAGAAAAATAAAATAGAATGTATTACTTTTAATTTAAAATTATAAATTATTAAAAACTTATTACTTTTAATCAAATTATAGCTTATAAAATATTTATAAATTTAATAATTTTCAAAATTCTTTTAAATCAGTCTAATTTTAAACTTTACATCCATATAAATTTTTAAAAACATATATATATATATATATTCCACAGGGTTAAATAAAGTTTTTTTTCTCGTAAAACGCCTATTTTAGGCTTAATAAGTATGAGCTATACTGCCTTCTTAATACGAAAGGGAAAGAAAAAACAGAGACACGTCTTCTTGAGCATTACTCAACTCCTAAATAATTGAGAATGACTCTCGTACTTTAAATGGATTTGAAAGTACGCTATTTGTCTTCAATTGGTGGAATGCTTCACCATCTCGGTTTGCCTCCTTAATAGCAACTAAAAACGTAGGTTCAAAGTTTAACAAATGATAACTTAAAAATGTCAAAGTATAGGTTTTGACTTTTGAAAAAAGAATCTAAGACTATAATAAAAGTTAAAAAAAAAATTGGTTAACATGAGCAACCGTGTCTCAATAGTATCATTGATGTCATTTTTGAATTTCCACCTATTATTTTGCCTCCCACACTTTGTGTTAATAACTTCAATGGAGTCGAATTCACCATGGACTTATGAGCTTCTACTCATCCCCATTCACATCGCTTCACATTCCTTTTAACTTTGACCAATTCAAAAAAAAAACACAACAATTATTTTTACATTGAGCCATTGTTGCCTCGATGAAGGGGAAATCCCAATTTAAATTTCATATAACCAAGGTGCTCACAACCAAGGTGCTGACACCCTTCAACAAATCTACAATATGCCACCCCATTGAAATCCTTTTTGAGTTGCAGCCACAATAGATCCCTGAGCTTGACTCACCGAGTTTAGGAGTAAGGGGGAAGAACCACTATATTCCCAAACCACGCTACCAACATAATTAAACCACATGATGAATGAAGAATCTCTAATGTTCATGGCCTTTGTCTCATAAACTTTGGAATGCTTCCATGGTCTATGTCTCATTGTTTTGTGTGGTAAATGCTTACAAACTTTGGAATGCTTCCATTATCTCTATCTTATTATTTGTCTTATTGTTTGTGGTAAATGCCTAATCTTTAAGTGAAGTACTTTGTAATGCTTCTATTGTCTCTATCTTTATATCTTATTGTTTTATGTGGTAAATGCTTACAAATTTTGGAATGTTTTCATTGCCTTTATTTTATTTATTGTTTGTGGTAAATGCCTAATCCATAAGTGAAGTACTTTGGAATGCTTCCATTGTTTCTATTTTATTGTTTGTGGTAAATGCCTAATTCCTAAGTGAAGTACTTTGGAATGCTTCCATTGTCTCTATTTTATTGTTTGTGGTAAATGCCTAATCCCTAAGTGAAGTACTTTGGAATGCTTCCATTGTCTCTATTGTATTGTTTGTGGTAAATGCCTAATCCCTAAGTGAAGTCTATTTCAACATTTTCTTTCGAATCATATATGATCGTTGTTGTAGACCACCTTTATTTAAATATCATTATATTATCATCATCTCATTTTTTTGATTGAAAATAATGTATAATATTTTGAAAAAAATTAATTAAAATCTTTTTTTTTTGCAAAATTAAAAAAAAATATTAATTCTTTATATATATATATATATATATATATATATATATATATTTATTTATTTATTTATTTTCAATGTTCTAAGTCTCTATAAATTCCAAATCGACAAAGATATGATCATGAATAGTCTATTAAATATATATCTAACATAGAACAAGTTATCCATACTTTTCTTTCTATTTTAGATAAAATGATATTTATGATGTTGAGGATGATAATTATTATGTCTAATGAGTCTGACTTTAATTTTGTGAGGTTTTAAGAAAAATAAAAGAGATTAATTGGTTTATTTTAATATTTTGTTTTTATGATTGAATAATTAGAGATAAGTTTTCCTAAATGTTCATAAAGTTTTGATAAAATAACAAGTTATAAAGTTTAGTAATGGTACAATTTTTTTTCAAATTGAGATTTAATGTGGGAATAGACAAGACATTTTAAAAGAATGTATTTTTCATCTTCCACCTTAGTATGAGAGATATGATAAATTATTTCATCATAGTGACTCTTAAGATTTGTTAAACACTCAATTTCACATTGTAGCTAATGAAAATTTGTTCTTATTTTAACAATGTTGAATTTTCTTATTTATGTATAAAAAATACTTCTAATATTCTAGATTGGGGTTAATAACCTCTTTATAGTATCTTAATTTTATCTTACTCTATGTTTTTTTGCAAGTTAGAATTATGTTAGATATTAATAGTATACATAAAGTTTACAAGAAGTGTCCATTGCATCCTACCACAAGGGAAACCAAGATTGCAGTGGTTCAAAAAAGCCATGTTGTTCTTAATGTCGACATAAATAGTATTTTGTTTTAATAGAGTTTTTCTAAACTAAAATATGTCTAATAATGTGATTAACACTCTAGATATTTTGAGCCTGCTAGGCATGCTAGGCCTGCTATAGTTGTTTATCACTTGGGAGAAGTTAAAAATGAAAGGAGAGCCAATGGGACAAAACTTAGCCTTCATATTCAACATCTCAAGTGACATGGATGATTACTTGGTCGGAGTCAACTAATTTCTCTAAGTATGGAAAATTGTTACTCTATTGTTGAGCTTGCCCAAGTGTCTCCATATTCCAGAAGAGCGTAACTAGGGCTTCACATTTCTTATCCAAGAATTCCAATTTTGTTTAGGATGTGCTAAACACCTATATCCTTTACCAACCACTTGGCTAAGGCTTCACTGTTCCTAGAACTCTACGTCTCCACTAGTTGAGACACCATCGATTTGGTTTGCTAATATAAGTTGATTTGATTGAAGTATTTTGTGTCTCTTCTATGAGAAAACCCTGTGCCTGGAATCAAGAATATGATTTATGCATCGATGTCTTTGGAACAAGTGTTTCGTCTTTCTTCTCTAACCTTTTTCTCCATTTCTTCAACCTCGGATTTAATATTGGCTTGAATCCCTTGTAGTACCTCAGGGCAACCTCCCTTGTTTCTCTTTCCACTTTGGTAAATTTGTTGAGAATTGACTAGGCCTTCCCCTTCTAGATGGTTTGTTTGAGAAATTGTCTACCATGAGAGATTTCCCTTTGCAACGCCTATCAAGCATCGTGGAAGATAATGAAAGGGATTTCCACTTAAGGAGCACTGAGACTTATGGAAGACAAGCCTGGCTTCTATCTAATGGTTGAGAGTGAATTCTCTTCAGGGATAACTCTTTCTTTGTCTTGGGATAGACCCTAGGGAGGATAGAAGGTGGATTTCTAGTGAAGGGAGTAGGGAGGGTCATGATGCCACCTAGGAGAACCCTCGAAACATCAATATCACATTCTAAAAGCATAGAAAGGATTGTTGAGGCATACCTATAAATCCAATCAATGATTTTCTATTGTATTGCATTGAGGGTTCCACTAGTAGTCATGATGCTTCCTATTTGATCAATCTGAGCATGGATGACACTTGAAGCAAGCTTCCCTAACTCCTTTCTACTGACTATATAAACCCTTGTTGCTTCACTCTAAGTCCTTCTCAGCTTCATCCCAAGAGTAGTTCCATGCATGATAGCCATTTCCCTAGTGAAATGACCATCACCCACACCCTAGGCCAATGGTTTCATGCATATATCACATCTCTTGTTACCCCATCCGGGGATCTTGTCCTCTATTTCCTCATTCCACTACAATTTGTTTGTAAATTTATATGTGTTGGTATTTTTAGTGGTGATTACCTCATATATTCTCAAATGGTATAGTAACATCTTTATGACATCCTCTCTTAATCCTTAAACAACTTTGATTGTAAATTGAAACAATCCTAGAAAGCTTAGTTTATCATGGTAGTTATCTTGTGCTTGTATATTAGGTACTTAATCATAACCATACTTTCCATAGATAATGTGTCATAAATGATTAAACTTTAGATTTACTTTCAATTTTCTTATAAAAAATTTTGGAAATGTTGCAACCCCAAACTTCACGTCCATATGTAAGTTTTTCAAAAACAAATTCTCTTTTTTATTTTACAACAATTTTTAGAATTTTTTTTTTTCTTTTATCTTACAACAATACATCTTTTGATTTATTATTTTTCTGAAAATCAAAATAAACATACTCTTTTCTATTTTCCATTGATCATTTGATATGAATATTTTTTTGCATTGTTCAGTCTCATCTCATGAACATATATTCTAAAACTTTGAAAATATTATTTTATTTTTTTATTTTTTTCCCATTTAAGCTGCCTAATAACAAAGACAAATCAACCATTCAATGCTAATGAACAATTGCATTAACAGACACCATTCAATGCTAATGAATAATTGCGTTCACAGATACCATTGAATAATTTTAGACTCATTTTCAAATTGAGGGCAATGTTAAGGAATGATATGTTGTATCCCAGCAAATTAGGCATCTCCGTCTCTTTGTCCCTATCAAATCTTTTATTTGGGATGAGCATTTTGTTTCCTGCAATTTGTACAAATCGCAGACATTTGGTTTACTGCCATTTATGCTATCTTTTTCCGATTCCACACGGAGGAATCGGAAAATACGGATGAATTTGCTGTCCTGAAAAATGCAAAATACCATCATGAATATGGAACTTCTACGTACTTCGTTACAGAAGACAAACCCGATACTCTCCACTCATAATGCATACGCTATTCATCAACAATACATTTATTATTATTATTCTCTTGGAATTGCCTCTCAACAATGAAATCCTTGGATCCTGACTGAGATTTCAGGTTTCCATGGCATACTAGATATCACGGATGATATCAGACTTATAAATTTACTAACATAAATTTATTCTACATTACTACTCTTGTCGAACAAAAGCAAAGCCTCGAAAATATGTACAGAATCTGCGAAGCGAGGGATGACACAACATATCTTCACCTTCCCCAACCATATGTATTCAAATCCAGTTGTATTCCTTGTTGTGGCGGGATACCCTGATCTCCTCTTGTATTCAGATCCAATCCTTCAACAGCCTTTCTGCGTTTAACCAACATAGACGGGGGGCAAGGATCATAGTTTTTAAAAAGGCCTTGTTCATGACCACTCAGGCAAGCATGGAACAAATGGGCATTAGGAGGCTGAACAAGCATGGGCAATCTTTCTTCTGGTAGAGAAATTCTCGAAGTAAGTCTTTCAACAGTGGGCTTCATAATAGTTTCATCCATGATTCGCAAAGAATTCTCATTTTGAGGATGATCTTGGCCGGCCTCAATCAGCTTCATACTATCGCTGGACAGTAATCTGTTATGTGAATTAGATTCCCACATTGAATTAGTCATTGAACATACATTGAATTCTCGTGTTTGCTGTAACTCATGCTCTGAATCTGTTTTGTAAAGGCACCCATTGCTATCATTGAAACCGGGTTCCTGAAGCTTGTCATGAGCACTAACTTCATTGTGCCAGATAGAGGAACCATTGTCACAGAAGTAGACTCTAGATCTGTCCCTCTCATATTGGGCCTCGTCTTGTGTAGGCATGTCCATCAATGAAGAAGAAGCAGACGATCTAGAGAAGCTAGCGGTTTCGTTGCAATCAGTGGCAACATTTGATACCATCTCAACAAGCTCAGCTGGTTCAGCTCCAAGTCTTGCCGGAGTGGAAGTTTGGTATATCAATGCTTGTTGTGCTTTTTCTAATATTCCCTGCAAATATTTACCTTGGGCTTCGATTCTCAATTGCAGGCATCTTTGAACCTAAATGCAATTTCCAATGAAGAAATCTCAGGATTCTATAAAAAAAAAAAAAACTGTGAAAATTAAGTTCCAATTTTGGTGTCTACATACCTCCAGCTGCTCATGCAATCTTTTTTGTACTTCTACTTGAGCATTTAAGGCCTCTGTAATATGCATTGCCCTGGTAAGAAAACATAGATCAAAAAACCATAGATGCAAACTTCTATCTGTTAATCTTTAGATGTCCATTTAAATAATACTAAGGTTAAAATATTTTGTAGATTTATACCAAGTTCTCATCAGGAAAATTACTAAATTTGCTAACAAAACTAATCGTATATCAAATTAGTATGTTTTAGAATACAACAAAAGAGTAACTACATTGCAAGTTGAAACAATTTTAAGATAAATGAACTCAAAAATGTAAACTTATTTGTATTGCATTACATACTGACATCTTCCCAGTTCCCATAAATTGCATTACATACTGACATCTTCCCAGTTCCCACCCATCTGTAGAGCACTTGGCTTCTCTCATTACAATAATAAAATATGCTATAAAACTGTACTTTACTCGGGAGTTGGGACTCACTCTTTTTGGTTTGTTCGTGTGTTATTGTCTCGGCTTTTGATGTTTGGGTCCTTACTGCAATCCGAGTTGCCCCCTGCAGAAAATTTTCCAGAAGAAATGGTTTTAGAACTGGCTGGCACAGTGGTTGCCAAAAATCTAGTCATAAACAGCTTGTGGGATATTCTTACCATCTTTATTTGTGTCAGAGTTGTTTTCTTTGCAAGACTGCTTGCCAAGCCTGTATTTCTGCAAAGACCATCAAGAAATTGATACAATCAATTTTTTGATCTACTTGAAATGTGAGTTTGAAATAAGGGTATGGCTATACCTGGAGATGACTTTTCAAATGGTAAAGTGTGAGACCCTTAACGCCCATCACTCTCATTACTGACTTAGGAGTGGCCTCTGGAGCATCACAAAGTAAATAAAACACACGAGCAGATGAGTTTTCTAAGATGTATGGCTGGCTCAATCTAACCAGACAAAACCTTTGAAAAAAGTTGTAACTAAAAGTCTCAAATTTCAAAACAATTTTTTCAAATACTGTTGAGCAAAATGATCTGAGCATTGAAAGATGTACTTACTGTCCGGCCCTCCCAGCTGAGATACAGCATCAACAAATCTTTCATGGAGCTCTGGTGTCCACTTGAGGCGAGGTTTGGGATCGGTGGACACAACAACTCCCAGTTCATTCTGACCAATATTTCCTGTAGATAGCCCTCTTTGATGATCACGCTGTGATAGCGGTAGCTGCCCACGGTGCAATCCCATTCCCAATCCATGGTTGGAAAAATCTATTTGATGCATTMTGGGCTGCATTGACAGCAATATGTGTAGATAGCCAAATTCAGCAATTAGCTATCAAATTCTCCCACTTTGCCTCCATCATTCATTGATCAAACCTCTGAAATTTAAAAGCCTGGATGGTCATACTCCCAGTCAATTCTTCTTTMTTGGGACAGATTACAGACAATTCAATCCATTGAAAGACCTGAGAAAAGCACAGCATCGGATGCCATGGACAATCTATATACGGCCAAAGTAAAAGCAAGGCAGTTGTTACTTCTTGATAATTTAATTCTTTCTTGGGCAAAAGAAGAAGCGAAGGAGCATCTCTTTTTACACAACAGCAGCCATATTAGTTGCACCCACACACAGTGTATAAAGACGGCGATATAACGTCTGGAGCAGCCTTTCGTCGTCGTACTAAACGAATATCATGAAAAAGCAAAAAACGAAAGAGAGGAGCAGAGCCTGGGCTTCGACAGATGCGGGTGTCAAAAGCAATGGTGAAAAACCAACTGTACTTGTTGAACTGATTGATGAGAGAATAAGAATAACAAGCGTACTTGTTAAGCTGATTGATGAGAATGAGAATAACGAGATAGACTTAAAGGCTGAGTAGGGTTTGGTTTTGACAAGCAAATTCTTGCAGAGAATGAGAATAACGAGATCGACTTAAGGTGCAGTTGGGTTTGGTTTGGTTTTGACAAGAGAATCCTTCCATTTCTCATAGTAAATTTCCAAAATTCGTGGTTATCTCAGCATTATTTTACTATACATAGAATTTGAATCATAATATGGAAATTTGTACGAGATTCCTGTCAAATTTATCTGGTAAAAAAAACCTTTAGCATACTCGACGTCGTCATTCACACACAGACTACATAAAAGTGAGGGGGCAATCAATCAATCAATCAGGAAAGAATGGGTAGATCATGGATGCTGCATTCTGGATCGAATCCAATCTCAGTCGAGCGCTTTACCCGACATCATTTCCCCTCGCTGTTATTATTTTTGCACAGAAAACGATGTGGAGATCGAAAAGGAGAGAAATCGAAATCTATATCTAATTCCAATGTAATACGAGTGACAGCATATCCATATGTCGTGTTCTAGGGTTTGCTCAACCAAAGCCAGGCTTTATATATTATAATATGAATGCGATGGGATGGATCATAGACTGAGGGTTCTGAGGTGCCAGCGAGATTAAAAATACGATGGGTTCTGATTCAGATGGCTTGATGCCGACATTGTGAATGTGGGATTATTTTTGTTGTCCATTTCCTCACGACTCGCCTTCTTTGGTGGAGATTCTTCATGTGGGGAGGTGAAATGCACATGCTGTGTTCTTGAGGTTGCTTACAACTGTGGGAGGCGGCTACTAGACATTTGTCTTTCCTCCATTAAAAATTGCAGATAAGAGGTAAAGTTCCTGTCATGATTGCGTGAGCATAGATTTGTCTATGCGTCCTTCGGTTTTTGGAACTGAGCAAATGTTGCAGTATCTTCTTCAGGAATGATTGAAGGACAGATCATCGCCTGCCTTGCACATGGAGTTGGGACCTACAGCTTATTATTTTGTCAAATACTTATTATTCATAATGCATTCATAGCATGCGTTTGCAATCTTCAACTACTCTCCTCATTTATTTCATTGCCGTTGACGTTCTTGTCCAATCAGGGATTGCTGCTGGCTAAGTCTTAATTTTAATTAAATAACAAATGTCTTAATTTTAATTAAATAACAAATGTATTGTTTGTTTTTTCCCTTTTAACTCTACTCACAATTTATTTAAAAATATATTTTTACAGTAGGAGTCTCTGGGTCAAACTAAAAGACAATTATATATATATATATATGAATGAGATTAAATCAGTGCTTGTACTTAACAATATGATTATCAACTTGACTTAATAAATAAGAAGCTCATTTGTATAGTTTTTGATGTGTGAAAAGTGTGAAAAACAACTACTCATAAGGATATTTGAATTTAGTAATATGATGATGATGATGATGATTAAAGTTCATTAAGACGAATTGGTCTATGGGACCTTAAGAGCCTAAGTGATTACTTGTGATTCTTTAGAATTTTGTTTAGCATTAAGAGAAGTTTTCCAAGATCACCATACTTTTGTTGAGTTAAGAGGTTAGGAAGGTTGGTAGTGTGATAAATATTTTGAAAATGAGATCTAATATGGGTATAGGCTGGACAATCTAAGAGAAAGTGTTTTTCATCTTCAACATTATTAGTGTCACAAAGGTGACACACTCTTTGACCAACGCCTAGTTTCACTATGGAGCTCGTGAGAATTTGTTCTTATCTTAGCATTGCTTATTTTTTTCTTTACACTTGCAAAACAGATAGATAATTTTGATCTTCTAGATTAGGGTTGATTACATCTTTATAATACCTTAATTTTCTTTTTTCCTCTAACTCTTTATCACACCACATTTTCTCCTTAAATTTTGATTGGACGTTTTTTTAATAGTATCTTTATTCTGCAAAATGGTTTCTTCCATGATTCCCCCATAGTTTAGCCAAGACCAAGCATCTTTATGCCATCCTCGCTTGAGTCGATGGTGGTTATGGCTTGATTTTGAAGCAATTTTAGGTAGCCTCTTGTCTTCCATATTGTTTAACTTGTTCTTATACATTAGGTATCTAGTCATAGCCATGCTCTCAGTGGGGGAGAGGCTTGTTTCTAAGAAGAGGATGGGATATGGCGTATTTCCTTTAATTTTGAGATTATAGGTTATAAAATTCTTTTTTATTTGCTCTATCTTTCTCCAGGATTCACGAGAGATACTACAACCCCGGACTTCACATCCATAAAGAATAACATGTGTAACAAGAGTCTCAAAGCGGAGTTTCTTCTTATCCCAACTCCAAAGATCAGATGATTTACAATTGTTTTCAAGCCCATAATAAGCTTTCCATCTCCCAATAATCCTTTTCTTAATGCTATAATTCCAATTGAGTTTGTGGTGAATATCAATTCCAAGATATTTGTATGAAGTCACTTCCTCCAATTTGTTGTTGTCATATATAAAGGTATCATAAGGGATCTTATTGGATTTAATAATCATGACCTTAGTCTTATCAGTATTAACAGTCATACCCATATTGGAGAAAAAATGCTTGAGGATTCTTAGTTGGTTTTCAAGATCATGGGGGCTCCTTGCCATAAGAACAATATCATCAACATAAAGAAGAAGATTGATGACTATACCAGTGAGAGTAGGGCCGACACAACCTATTTTTTCCAAGCATTCTTCTAACGTGTCCATGTATATGCCAAAAATGGTAGGGGACAAGGGACAACCTTGTTTGACTCTGATATTGCAGTTAATCTATTTTGACCAACCCTCGGTGTTTTTAAACTTAGCAATAACTTTCTCATACATCCTTATTGCAACAGCCCTCAACTCGAGAGACACTTTTATCTATTCCAACCTATTCCAAAGGTTTTTCCTAGGAACCATGTCAAAAGATTTTCTAAAGTCAACAAAACAACAAAAAAGACTGGTTTTAGTATTGCGGAACTCCTCTGCAATGATCCTAAAGGAAACAAGATGGTCCACTTTTATATAGAGAGAGAGGGTGTGTTTAATAAATAATGACTATTTTGAATTTATATGTAATAAGGGTGTGTTTAATAAATAATGAATATTTTGAATTTGTATATAATAATTTTGACATTTTTATATATAAAGAGAGGTATAAGATGATTTCGGGTGGTTTATCTCTTAAAAAAAGTTTATTTAGTATATTTTTATTTTAATAGTTTAAAGAAATAAATGTTCAAATTTGGATGTTATAGTGTATGTATGAAATTGTAAAAAATTCATTCATTACTTAAGTTTTTATGGTTGACAAAAAATAGTGCATATGTTGGTAATGTCTTCATTTTTGGATTTCCTTACTCTACAATTGTAAATGACTTTATGGATTTATGTCATTTTGGTCAAAGGAGTAATTTGAGGTTAACAATGAGATCGGACGATTTGGAGGAGTTATATGATGCTTTCATAGGTCCGCTTATCATCTTTCATCATAAGGATCATCCATGCGTAGTCAGATTTCGATTTTATTGCATTTCGACCGTTCCCGTGATTTGGGAATATTAATGGGCATTATTTAATGGATTGCACTAAGGTAGTCATTTTAATCATTTATCTAAGAGGGGTACCTTGGTGTAATAGCTCGTTGGAACCAAGATGAAGAGATCTAAATGGTGGAGAGGATAAAAAGTGACTTTCAATGCCCAAATATGATTTAAAGTCAAATAAATCACTTTTTGGAGTAAAATAATCAATAAATTGATTTTATTAAAGTTAAATTTAAAAGTTCATTTAAGTGTAAAAGGGTGAATAAAGAAATAAAAGAGGAATGATGGTGCTCTCTCTCATTATGCATTGTTATTCTTTAGAAAAAATGAATTTGAGGGGCTCTTGTGGCTTTTGGCTCTTGGAACAAAAAACCCTAGAGAAGAAGATTAGTTTCGGTGGTGAGTGTTGATTTTTCAATAAGCTAGGTTAAGCATGAAGTTTATTTCATTTTAGCATTTAACTTAACCATAGACAATAATGTTGCAACAACCAAGATCACAAGAAGAAACACCATGCACAAGAACATAAGAAGTATCCTAGGAAACCCTTCTCAACAAGGGAAGAAAACCCAGCCAAATCCTTTATTATATTCTTCAAGAGAAATACCTTTTCCACCAAGACAAACCCTAGCACACAAGAGGGTGCTTAAACCCTAGAACTCTAGCGCCCAAGAGAGGTGCGCCCTTTTCCCAAAGAAGTGTACTTGCTGAAATTTCCAAACTCACATGAAAGATATGATTCCACAATGGGGAATCTTCCTTTACTTATATTAGACTTGTCTTATCAACATAAGTGTATATTGTCTCAACAGGGCCGACCTCACTAAGTCACAATATAATAATAATAATAATAATTATTATTATTATTATTATTAATATTAACCAGATTAATTATCTTTTACATTTATTATTAATCACATTAAGGTGGGGTTGACCTGTACCCTTTACATAACAATTAGGGTTACAGGCAGGTCTGACTCTTGATCAATATATAGAAAAGGATCTGATACACCCACTAGTGCTCATCCACAGGCACATCCACTCTACAGATATTCTTTCCCACTGCCTCATACAGGAGAACCATCTGGAGTCTTCTCGTCAACTCTTCTGCTCAGAGGAGTCTAATACATCATCTTCATTTCTTTTCACATGACGATGCACCCAACACTTTGTGATTTCACACGTTCACCTTGTGCTCAGCCACAGACACATCTAACTCAATAGATCGCCTTTCCCACTGGATAATCATCTGGAGTTCTTCTCAACTCTCTGAATGGAGGAGGTCATCTCTACGTTCCTAGCTCTGTCTCAGGCAAGAACCACGTACCTTTCTTAGGGGCTTTCTCTCAGGTTTGTAAGTTGAGAGAAAGACTCACATAGCTCCAATGATCCACATCTCATAGGTTTGTAAGTTGGAGAATGTCTCACATAGCTACAATCATCAACAGTGAGACCATCCCCCATAGCTCGTCATGGAGGAAGATCATTCATATATTTCATTGTGCTTCATCGTGACCAAGTTTCCATTACTTGACAAGTGTGTTTTATATGGTAGAGAACGATTTTGCTTGAGGAGGACAAGTTGGGTTTGTGGTTGCGTTTTGGCGATTGTAGGAACCGTTATCTTAGATTGGGGGGTTGAGTTACTATTGGGGACGAGTTATTGTGTGAAGGGGTAATTTCTTATTGTGTTGGGCAAGTTTCTGAGTAGAGAGACTGAGTGCCTTGTTGTTTGGGTTGATTCTTTGCAGCTGGGACGAGTTTACCTCAAGTTCGGAGGATTTAGACTTGTTGGGGGTTGAGTTTAGACTGTGGGGCTGAGTTATACTTGATGGGTCGTTTCCTTTACTTATGGGCATATTTTTCTTCATCGTGTTCAAGTTCCACTGTGGTTGGTTGAGTTTTCTCATAGAAGAGGTGGTTTTGCTTTTGGTTGCTATTATATTTTGCTTGAGGTGGAATTCTTGCTTTGTTGGGCCAATTTCAAGGTATTGGTTTAGTCTACCATAGATCTGGGTCGAGTTCTCACCTATAATAGGTCGTATCTCTCCTTGTGGTCAAGTTTCTTTGTGTGGAGGACGATTTTCATGTGGTTGTTGTCATTATTGCTGAGGGGCGAATTTGGTTGTTGTTGGAAAGGTTAAAAATAGGCAGTTGTTATCTACAAGACTACCTCTCATTCTTAGACTATTGTGTATACATTTGTTGGCTGATTTATTTATCCTCTAGACATGTTATCAACACAGGAGAGTTAGTGCAACTTATGGCCACCTACATGCTTATTTATCTCAACAATTTGCTAAGGCAACAAGTAGAAAATACACCAGGTTTATCTTATTTACTATTGTATTGTTGTTGAGGTTTTTCACAATGTATTTTTGTTGTCACGAATATTAAATGAAATAAATGTCAAGTTTTGATATTTGTGTTTATTCGTAAGATATCAACAAATATTAGATTCAATTGTAAATTGTTGATTGAATGCTTGTGTTAAAATTGTTTGACGAAATTCCCACACTATAAAACTAAGTTTAAAAAAAAAATAGTGGGGATTTTACAGTGGTATCAAAGCTTATGATCTTCCCAACCAGTGAGGGTATACAAGCTTGGCTATGGAAAACAATCAAAACAATGTAGGGAACAATGGAGCCTGTGGTTCAAAGGGGCAGTGAACATGGAATCAAAGAAAACAAGAACAAGATGGAAGTTTACAGATTGTTTGAAGGAGTATATGGTGCTTAGTGAGGCACTTCATGCAACCACGTCATTCAAGTATTTTTGCACCATCAAACATTCTAAGTGGTATGAACCACAAGTATTAGTGAACAAGAAGGTGACGGTGCCAAGGAAAAAGGTACTAGCTTCTGAAGATTATGATGCTTCTAAAAATGAGGAAAATGTTGACTCTTCATATGTTTCTTCTCTTGCAAATGAGAAGATGGATGCTCATGAGGCCTTAGAACTTGAGACCACAAAGGAGATTTGGGCAGACAAGGAAGAAGATAGCACTGATATAGTTTTATTCCAGCAGAGTGACTGTTTGGTTTGAGATGAAGAAGAACCAATTAATGGCATTGTGATTTGGGATGAAGAAGCAAATGTTGTCGATGGTACGGGGGACACAAGTCTTTTTTATGTTAACTTAGAGATTGTATTTGATATGTCTTATGAAGAGAAGAGTTTCCTTGATGAAGCAGTGCTTGATCATGACTCTATCCCACCTTTTGTAGATTGCATAGTATCATCTAGTGAGCCAATTGGTTTTATTGAGGGTAGTGTTCTTACAGTGGACAACAACAACAAAAAATTAATGGTGGGCCAACCCATGCCACTATGATGAATATGAAGAAAGTCCTTCAACAGTGCAAGACTTGGATGATCAATTATTGGTCACAGAGGAGCAAATTGTACAAGTGTTGACAAGGGCATATGGTGCTCATAAGTTCATTGAAGATATTATTT
>ML782517.1:0-19382 GCA_009831015.1 Picea engelmannii
CCCTGCCTGACTTGTGACTAAATGTGGCAATTGATCAAAGAGTAATTTTTTAACATGATTAAATAAATGTGAAAAAGTAAACAGGGTAATCAACATCTTCAATTGCATTTTAGATTAAAAGATATTAATTATGCCCATTTCCAATAAATGTAGCCTCCAAACCTAACACCAACAACCACTATATCTAGAATTCCAACATTCTTATTACATTTTGATTGTGCTATCTCAACAACTATATCTACATTTCCAACATGCTTTTAAGGTTTTAGAAAAATAAAATATTTAAACTATGGTTAAAACATATCAAACCCAAAACTACAGCGTTACGGATTTTGGACCGGGGGCAAAATGGAATGGAGCACCGTGTCCAACACGGCTCTTTTGAGGGATGACGTTTTATAGTTTTATGGACAGGATTAGCTCTTTTGAGAGATGATGACGATCTATAGCTTTACGGACAGGCATATTAATCATAAATATCAGTGAAACAAACAATTTTTTTTTATCAGGCTGTAGTAAAATTTGAATATTCTTAAGTCGGAGGATAAAGATTCATCCCATCTTTTCTATATTCCAAGTAGTGATAAAATTTGAAAGGATATTCGTAATGTCAGAATGTATATTCATTCCATTTTTTATTATAAATAATATATTTTAATTGGCCAAAATAAATTAAAATATACAAATTGTTTTTCAATTTTTATTCTTTACAAGGTTCAGAAATAATAGTAAATATATATTATATTTCAAATGTAATATTTTTTTAAGGGTATATATACATTATAGGTAAACAAATTTCATAAAAGTTTAATTTTTATTGTTTTCTTAAAAAAAATCAGTGTATTAAAAATAATAACATAAAATTTAATACACAATCAGTGTATTAAAAATAATAACATAAAATTTAATACACAATCAGTGTATTAAAAATAATAACATAAAATTTAATACACAATCAGTGTATTAAAAATAATAACATAAAATTTAATACACAATCAGTGTATTAAAAATAATAACATAAAATTTAATACACAATCAGTGTATTAAAAATAATAACATAAAATTTAATACACAATGTTGTAGTCAAACATTTTTTTAGGACACCATAAAAGAGAGGATTTAGTTCTTTTAAAATCCCAAGAGCAGTTGGTATGTTTTCTTTGTTTTAAAAAAAGAAATTGCAATAAATTTTAAGGATTTTGTTCTAGGGTTATAATTCTATCAAAATGAAACCAGTAAGCAAGACTTTGGCATGAGCAATACTTGTTGTCGTATGAAGTTTGATAGCCATAAGATAAGAGCTTGAATTTTGATAGCAAGATGGGCCCCCAACTTTTCACAGCATATATAAAAAAACAAGAAATATTTATTACAATAATATTGGGGGAAGTAAAGGCAGCAATAAGACTTCAAAGTTTGCCAATAAGATATCAGATAAATGGGATTTAAAATTTAAAATAAATTATTATTTTTTAAAACTTTGGATAAAGGGGTGTGTATTTTATGGTCAACCATGCACTAATAGAAAGTCAAACCTAGCTCAAAACTATACACCATGCCTATCGGCAAGTATAATAAGAGCCATCAAGAGAGCATAATTGCTCTATAGTCTTTTAGGAGCATGCACATATGTGATTGTATTTTAGGGACCTAACCCTTTATGTAGGGAGAATAATATATTTTCCATGCAATAAAGGTCGACATTAGTTAATAAGGCCAATTTAGTAAATGTGAACAAGTCAATATAAGAAGACCTCATAGAAACTTCCGCTTCTAGAAAGATCTTCCTCTAGAATGTTCTTTAAAAGATAGAATTAGTATAAATAAAAGTAGGAAGCATGAGAAATATTTCTCTTGAGAATTATTGTAATATAGCATTGTTCTGCTAGAGGTTGCCCCCTCCAAGAGGCAAGTGAACATTGCTTCCTATCAAAAGAGATATTATTTTTTGTTGTGACTCTCTACATTTTATTGTTCCGCTGGAATTTTCTACAGTATTTCTGTTTTATGCTTAATATAGTAGATCTGATACCTAACAAGTTGTATCATAGAACTTTCCTCTACGGAAACTGTGGGAATTTTTTTTTCATGGTAGAGACGAGGACTGTCCACACCTTTAAAGCATAGAGATATGTTGCTCAACGGGTAAAACTGCGGTGGGAAGACTACACGTAGGAAATATAGATGGTTTCATGGGGTTTCCTAAAAACAAACATTTAACCTCGTTGAAAAACTTTGTAACCCCCGTTGGTACCCCTCAAGTAATACCGCATCAAACAGAATTTGTACACGACCATCACTCCCATGTACCGACAAGTAAATCGAGAGTCCCTTAGGTTTCTTGAAACCAACGGTAGATCATCTGATCGACCTCCTGATTGCTATAGTGACACCGAGAATAACACTTGGGAAGATACTCTCCAGTACATGGGTAATCGGGTAGTACGACTAGCAGTACGATAGAGCCTCCTTAGTTAGATCCCTGAGATATTGGTTTGAGTACTACTTTTCAACCCCGCACATATATTAAAGAGCTATAGCATAGAGAAAACCCTTGTATGTAGGAACCTTGTAAACCCTAACCCCTGGGAAGAAACATAATAGAAAAGGAACAGACAAGATCTGTTGCAACACAACCTTTCCTCCTGTATTCTAGTTGAGAAATTCTAGTAGAATTTCTCCTGTTAACAATTTGGGCCATTCGTTACTGCAGTATTGAGGCCGGAGTATAACTCTGTAGAAGTAAAAAAAAAGGAGTATAGTGGTCCCACTGACACCCTTATTTGGACCTATCCTGATGGGTTTCTGATCCAAAAAATGGAAGGAATTAATAACAAATTGACATTAACAAGATACTCATGAATGATTAAAGAGTTCAACCATCATAGACCATGCTGCAAATAAGAGAATATAACAACAATAAGAACTTGTTAATGGAGTTCACCAATGTGTGGCTACGTCTTCGGACCCACTTTCAAGTGAAGGGCCTCTTTATTGATCTTTAAATACTCAAGTTCTCTTTACAATGGCTCCTTGATGTTACAAACAGGCTTCTGATCTATTGTGCAAGACCTCCTTGTGCATATGCACACATGCCTCAACAATCTCCTCTCAAAACATGATTAAAATGCCCCTCAAAACATGAGAAATGGGACATAAACTCAAACTCCTCTTTACATTCCCTGCATACAAAGTACCCTCTCAAGCTCAATAAGACTAATTTATATAGTTTTTAGGCTCAGTTGGAGAATCCCAACTTCCCACAAAGATATGGCCTCTTTTTGGGATCAAAACCCCCTCCAAATGGCCAAGAAATCTCCAAAAACGCCCAATCTGGACCAAAACTATAGTAAAATAGGTACTTTGTTACAAAAAATTAAAATTAGCTCCTCTAGCCTAGGCGCACACACCTGTTGCAAGGTCATATGGATTAATATGGCAAAGTGCTAGACCCCTAGGGGCTACTCGGTGGCCCCTCCTTCACAACTCTTGGTCGTATGACGCTAAAAAAGGAATTGTGGGTCGATTGGTGCGCCCAACTACTGGTGACCGCCCCGAGTCATATGGCTTCAGGTGCACGCTAGTACGTGGACCTCGTGCTTGTCGCCAATCCATGGAGTGGAGCATCGCGTATATGTCAGTGGTTGTGTGGAGTGATAAAACTGCGGGCTGGGGCTAGGCCCTAGACCCCCTTTTCGACTCCGCCCATACAATAGCACATTGAAATAAATATTTGTGCCATAGTTTAACAAGCCATATAGCAGGCAGGTTGGTACCCAGCCTGCCCAAAGCGCTCCCCATACCAGAGGTCATGCGATCGATTCCTGGATAGGTCCGAATAAATTTTACCCTAGCCAACGAATGATGGGGTGCCACGTGGTAGCCCATGTTTGGGCCACGTGACACTATTTAACTTGCCCGTGAATGTGACACTTGTTGAATGATGGATGGTCCATGTCTTCCACCTGCCCAGTCAACATGTTTTTGCTCCACCACGTGTCACAATTACACGTCAACATGACATCATGCTGACGTTAGTGTTGACATTTTGCCTATTGACTGTTGACTTTTTGCCTGTTTGGGAAATCTATCAGAGTGTGATAACTTTCGCATACGATGTCTATTTGAGGAAGTAAATATATGGCCGGAATCACCGCGAAGAGTCAGACACAATGGAATTGGTTTCATCTGATTCCAAAAAATTTCATTTTTGAGCATTTTCTGGACTTGAGGAGCCTCCTCGATCATTCCTCCCCACTTGGAAGCTTTTGGACCACCAAAATTCTGGTATCAGTTGGTAAATAAGTGAGGATACTGTGCCCTCACTTTTCCGGTCTCCATCCACTTGGCATGACTTGGATTTGTGCCCTTCAATCCCACTCGAAGATACTCCACATCGCCCCTACGAGAAGTACAAACTCTTTTGTCCAAAATGATGTCTTCCTGCAACTCATTCATATACTCAGGAGAAAAATATTCTATGGTAGGAATCTGAACATTCTCTCCTTGATCCTCCAATAGGAGGCTCATACAATCTCAAATTTTCCACATTTACAACTGAATAAATTTGCATATATGGAGGCAATTCTAACCGGAAAGCATTAGTACCAATCTTGTCTAAAATTTTGAAAGGACCATAACGAATTGGTTTTATCTTTTTACCTTCTCCTTGCATTCATTCCTTGTAGATGTGTAACCAAACTTGATCTCCTGCTTTGAACTGATGATCAACTCGATGCATATCATGCCTTGCCTTGTACTTGGCTTGGATTTTCTCCAATTGTTCCTGTACCCCTTGATGAATCAACTGGATCTGTTCAATGAACTTTGTAGCCCTGTCCACATCACTATGTCCTTCTATTGTAATTTATTTCCCAAAGAAAAAAATCCAAAGGAGATTTTGGCAAGTACCCCAAACATGTTTCAAAAGGATATCTTTGAGTAGAAGAATGCTTGGCTCATTTATACGCATGTTGTACATAACACACATGTTCATCCCAAAGCTTAGGATGTTTATTGCAATATGCCCGAAGTAGATGCACTACTCTTCTGTTCACCACCTCTATCTGCCCATTCGTCTATGGATGAAATGATGTGCTCTTCTTTAGCCTGGTGTCCATAAGTTCCCACAAGCTTGACCAAAATTTCCCCATGAACCTGGAGTCTCAATCAGATACAATAGAAGTAGGTAACCCAAAATGAACCCATACAGTTTCAAAGAACATTTGAGTTGTTTTTTCAGTTGTGACTTGATTTTTACAAGGAATTAGAACACACATCTTGTTGAACCTATCCACAACTACATAGAAATAATCATGACCCTTTCTAGACATAGGAAATTCCCCCAAAAAATCCATACATACAGTTTCCCATGGTCTAGAAGGAATACGAAGTGGAGTGTACAATCCTAGCTTTCTGTTACTTGGTTTTCTTTTTGCATACATAGTACATTATTTTACATACTTAGACACATTTTCATGCATTCAAGGCCAATAACAAAATCTTTGTAACCGAGCAACTGTTTTGTCTACACCAAAATGTCATGTTATAAGAGAAGTATGTGCCTCCCTGATTACATAGACTCTTTCACTTTCTAGAATACATAATTTGCCCAAATGATACAAAATTTTGTCTTTAATATGATAATTCAATTCTTCTTCTCTTTTACCATGACTTAAAGTTGCATAGACTTCCTTAAAATCTTTGTCCTCAACATATTGTTCAATGTAACTTTCATGAGTAATTGAATTGTGCTTAAGGATTGTAGCAATTGTACTAGTAGGTATTGATAACATATCAACAACTTTATTATGAATGCCCTTTTTATATCTGATGACCAAATGAAATTGCCGCAAAAACCCCATCCATCTAAAATGCCTTGATTGTTGTAGCTTAGTTTGTGATTGTAGATATTGTAATGGTTGATGATCGATATGCATTATTGTTTCTTTTCCCATTAAGTAATGTTTCCAGTTTTTAACACTTTGTACTAAAGAATACAATTCTTTATCATAGGTTGGATAGTTAAATACTGTTGTAGTGAATGTCTCAGAATGTTAGCATATGGGCTTTCGGTGTTGCATCAACACTTCCCCCATGGCATAGTCACTTGCATCAGTTTCAATTTCAAAATACTGTTGGAGATCTGGCAATGCCAGAACGTGAGCTGTACTAATCTTTACTTTCAAAGTATCGAAATCCTTTAGTTGGCTTCCTCCCCATTGGAATCCCCTTTTCACACTTGTCAGTGCATGTAAAGGTGCTACAATTAGAGAGAAGTTTGCAATAAACTTCCTCTAATACTGTGTTTCCCTCATGAAGCTTCTTACTTCAGTTACATTTGTAGGCTTTGGCCAATTTACAATGACCTCAACTTTAGAGGGATCAATCTTAAGCTCTCCACCCCCTACAATGTAACACAAATATACAAGAGATGTTTTTCCAAATTCACATTTTGACAAATTTACAAAAAGTTTCTCTCTCTGCAACACTGGAAGTATCTGCCTAACATGTTGGACATGCTCTTCCCTGGTCCTCCTAAAAATAAGAATATCATTTAAGTAGACTATTGCAAACTCATCAATGAATGGCCTGAAAACATCGTTCATTACCCACATAAAAGTAGTAGGTGCATTAGTAAGCCCAAATGGCATCACTAACCATTCAAATAATCTCTGTTTTGTTTTAAAAGTAGTTTTGCATATATCCTATTCAACAAATCTGATTTGATGGTACCCACTTCTTAAGTCTAGCTTAGTAAAATAAACTGCATGTTTCAAATGATCTAATAAATCATCAATGTGAGGCAAAGGGTAACGATTTTTTACCGTGATCTTGTTCAAGGCTTAGAATTCCACGCACATGCACCATGTGCCATCTTTCTTTGGCACCAGGATGATAGGTGACCCACATGGAGAAGCACTTGGTATGATATCCCCTTGTTCAACCAGCTCTTGTACTTGTTTCTTTATCTCTAAATTTTCCAAAACTGATAACCTGTACATTCCAATGTTAGGAAGAGGAAAATCTTGCTGCAACTGTATCTCATGTTCAACTTGTCTCTTTGGAGGTAATACTTTCGGGAACTTGAAATATCTCATCATAGTTAGAAACAATTCTAACTAAGTCATCTTTCAACTTTGTATCACAATCTTTGAAAGTATCAATTCTGACAGTGTCTTTATCTTTTACAACCATTAGTAAATATCTCTTACTGACATTTACAATTATCTTCATTTGCCCTGAGTTGATTAGTGATAGATTCAATTTCTTTTGATGAGCCCTTACAACATATTCCTTTCCATCTTTAGTTAATTGATACTTATTGTCTTCACGATAGAATATTGCCTTTCGATCATACATATATGGACTCCCAAGTACAATACCACATATATCTAGTGGAACCACTTCTAACTCAACCTCATCTATAAATTGTGAATTGATTGCAAACTTTAGGACACATTGTTTATTCACTTGCAACCGATTATCATTATGAATCCATCCTAAAGGACATGGTTTCTTATGAGGTTTAGTGATTAATCCCAACTTTTTAACAATTGTCTCTGATATCAAATTTACTTGTGAGCCACTGTCAAATAGAGTATCAATTTTTGTATGTTTGGAAATTACTCTTATGTGAAAAAGTTATGTTTGTTTGACCTCATCAACTTCATTATCAACTTTTAAAGACAGAACTGAAGAAATTGTACTAGCTTCATAATTTTTACCTTTGATTCCCATGACTGTGACCTTAGTCTCATCTCCTGAGTCGGACCCCAAATCTGTTTGAGTTGTTGCAGTCGTCTTTGGATTCCCTTTATTTCCGAACTTTGTCGGTTTCAATTCTGGGTGAAGGATCCAACAACAATCCTAACTATGGCCTTCTTTCTTACAATGAGTGCATGTAGGTTTTTCCTTCTTCACTGTATTAGTTTTCTCCCCTTTGAACTTCTCTTTACCCTTGCCTTTGAAATTTCCTTCATTAGGTTTAAATTTTTTTACAAAATCAACATTTACATTCTTTCTTCTAGATTCAAGATGAGTCGCTTGCACACACACCTCATCTAAACTAGTTGGATTAAACATAAGAATGGTATGTCGTAAATAACTATGCAAACCGCCTATATACTTAAGCAATGTCTCTTGAGTATCCAATGGTATTCCCAACACTAAAGCTCTTTTTCGAAACTCCTGTGTATAACTTTGAAATTTTTTTCCTTTTAATTGTCTAAAGTTCTTCCATGACATAATAGCTTGTTGCATGTAAGCTAGAGGATAAAATTTCTTTCATAAAGTAGATGTAAAATCAAGCCTTGAAGAGAGAGTCTTACCGAACTTTTTAAGATCCTGTTTTGTCTTGCTTTCCCACCACACAAGGGCGGTTACTCCCATCTTGAGACTACCAATCTGGATCATAGTCTCCTCATCTATGATTTTCTGTATCCTGCAATACACTTCAATTTGTCTTATCCAATTATCTAACTTTTTTTCATTTAGTTCTCCATCATACAAAGGCAACTCAAACTTAACATCAAGATTTAACAAAGGCATGTTAGACTTATGCTTATGTGTTTGTTTTTGTATGGTAGATGTTGTAGAATGAGAACTAGCATTTGAAGTATAACTTGACGAAGAAGGAGAATATGGTGGTGAAGGTGGAGGCTTTGAAGATTCTCCTTTCCCTTCACTTTTTCCCTTCATGAAAATTTCTCCTAGAACATGTTTATTTCTCTCCAAGAAATCATCATATAACACTTTGACCATTTCTGACATGGAGAAAAATGCTTCTTCGAACTTCTTGGTTCGTAGAGAAGTTTCTCCTTCTGAATCCATTCGTTTCTTCCTCAAAACTCGTTCAATCTCATAAATGAATTCAACCAATGATCCTTCTCGTCTCTGAGATTTGTATCTTGTGAGCATCCAATCCTGCACTTGTTAAACCTTCCAATACAACCAAAGCTCTGATACCAAAATACTTGATCCAAAAAATGGAAGGAATTAATAAAAAATTGACATTAACAAGATACTCATGAATGATTAAAGAGTTCAACCATCATAGACCATGCTGCAAATAAGAGAATATAATAGCAATAAGAAAGAGAAATAGACAACAAGAACTTGTTAACGGAGTTCACCAATGTGTGGCTACATCTTCGGGCCTTCTTCCAAGTGGAGGACCTCTTTATTGATATTTAAATGCTCAAGTTCTCTTTACAATGGCTCCTTTCTGTTACAAACAGGCTCCTAATCTGCTGTAAAATACCTCCTTGTGCATATGCACACATGCCTCAACAATCTCCTCTCAAAACATGACTAAAATGCCCTTCAAAACATGAGAAATGGGCCATAAACTCAAATTCCTCTTTACATTCCCTGCATACAAAGTACCCTCTAAATATCAATAAGCTTGGTTTATATAGTTTTTAGGCTCAATTAGAGAAGCCCAACTTCCCACAAAGATCTGGCCTCTTTTTGGGATCAAATCCCCCTCCAATTGGCCAAGAAATTTGTTGGCACATGGGTAGACCTAGGGTTCAATGCTTCAACAACGCACCAACAAAACCCTAACTACCGGTCCTTTCGGCAAGACCTGTGAAGAAGGCGAAGTCTCACCCAAGGTAGAGGCAGGGCGGGTTACAGGACTCAGGTGTCTGTAACCAACCTGGGACACAAATATGTGATTATAACACTTCACAAAGTACTTTAATAACACTTAGAAGACGATATTCATTAGTTCATTATCTTCATTAACATCGCAGAACAAAACCCTAAGATAGATCGATGTAGTGACTTAAGCACTTCAACCACTTAACACATAGCACAGAGTTAGATCTAACATTCATTCATCCTTAACACATGCAAAGCACTAAGCATCTATAGATCTATCTAACATACATAATAAGCAAAGAAGATTCATAATATAAACAACACAGCACGAAGCAACTAGAAGACACAAGATATACGTGGTTCATCCTAGTGTGGGGCTACGCCCACCAACTGCTTCGTCTTCTTTATTATTATTCAATCTCTTACATTCATCTTCTCCTATGCACTAAGCCACAGATCCAAGCTTCGCAGAGGACAAGAGATCTGTGCACTGAGCACTCGATCCTCCTTCCCAAAATTAGGTCAAGGCACAAAGCCAACTCCTCTATCGAGCATAGAGCCTTACATATACTTTCTATTGCATGAATAACTCATAACTTCTTGCACTTAGCTACCTAGAATTCGCTCTCTAAGTCTCTTACATTGCTTCTCCACTTCTAACTTACAATCTTACTTATTTATACTTTTACAATAAGGCCTAATCATGGGTAAACCCATGAGCCGGCATCCCATAACCCATTACAAAAATGCTAAGAACCCCTTGTTGGGTCCACAAATCCCACAAAACAAGTGAGATCCATGATCTTAGCTCTGCTAGGAGCTCCTTCCTCAACCACTACGTCGAAGTCCGAAAAGTGGTCAAACCTGACCAATATTTCCTCAAAACTTGGTCGAGGGTCAACATGCCCCCAACACTCACTTGTGACTCGTCCCGAGTCACTCAGGTCTGGGAAACGTTGCTTCGAAGGCCTCGAGATTCACTTGAGCGACCTCAGCTTGCTTCTTCGCCTAATCCTCCTGCTCAACGAGCTTTTGGATCATATTCTCTATAACAGACCCTTTAGACGTTGTTCCTCTGTTACAGGACTCAGGTGTCTGTAACCAACCTGGGACACAAATATGTGATTATAACACTTCACAAAGTACTTTAATAACACTTAGAAGACAATATTCATTAGTTCATTATCTTCATTAACATCGCAGAACAAAACCCTAAGATAGATCGATGTAGTAACTTAAGCACTTCAACCACTTAACACATAGCACAAAGTTAGATCTAACATTCATTCATCCTTAACACATGCGAAGCACTAAGAATCTATAGATATATCTAACATACATAATAAGCAAAGAAGATTCATAGTATAAACAACACAGCACGAAGCAACTAGAAGACACAAGATATACGTGGTTCACCCTAGTGTGGGGCTACGCCCACCAACTGCTTCGTCTTCTTTATTATTCTTCAATCTCTTAAATTCATCTTCTCCTGTGCACTAAGCCACATATCCAAGCTTCACAGAGGACAAGAGATCTGTGCACTGAGCACCCGATCCTCCTTCCCAAAATTAGGTCAAGGCACAAAGCCAAATCCTCTATCGAGCATAGAGCCTTACATATACTTTCTATTGCATGAATAACTCATAACTTCTTGCACTTAGCTACTTAGAATTCCCTCTCTAAGTATCTTACATCACTTCTCCACTTCTAACTTACAATCTTACTTATTTATACTTTTACAATAAGGCCTAATCATGGGTAAACCCATGAGCCGACATCCCATAACCCATTACAAAAACACTAAGAACCCCTTGTTGGGTCCACAAATCCCACAAAACAAGTGAGATCCATGATCTCAGCTCTGCTGGGAGCTCCTTCCTCGACCACTACGTCGAAGTCCGAAAAGTGGTCAAACCTGACCAAGATTTCCTCAAAACTTGGTCGAGGGCCAACAAGCCCCCAACACTCACTTGTGACTCATCCCGAGTCACTCAGGTATGGGAAACATTGCTTCGAAGGCCTCGAGATTCACTTGAGCGAGCTCAACTTGCTTCTTCACCTGATCCTCCTTCTCAACGAGCTTTTGGATCATATTCTCTGTAACAGGCCCTTCAGGCGATGTTCCTCTGTTACAACCACTTGGTCCAGTTGCGAGCCTTGTCCTTCAATTTATTCAATCAACTTGCAGGCCTCATCCTACATAGGTTGTATCTTCTGTGTGAATTCCATTATGCTACCCTGGATGGAAATAATATGTTGGTGTACCACACGTTGTTCTTGTCATATTTTCATTCTGTCAACTACAATGAGTAGCTTCATCTGCGCCTGTACTGACAGTGCTTGCTGTTGCACCTCCTGTAACTGCGCTTCTAGTTTCCTTAGATTTGGATATTCTATGAGGCATTCATAAGTCTACATACTTCTATCGCTCAGTTGTTTGCATTCTGAGGTGAGGGATCTTATCTTTCCAACTATGTTCTTAGTGGCTTCCTCCCTCTGGTCATGCACCTCCTGCAGAGTGCTCGGTGCTGCTTGAATCTCTAAATTTTTTATCCTTTCTTGAAGTTGTTGGATGGCCTCAACGATCTTTTCCACTTGAATCTCAATCGATTCTTGTTCCTCTTGTGCCAAGCCTGGCACAGAGCGAAGTGCTTTATTCACCGCTTATTTTCCCGCAGTCTTCTTTGCGAGCAGCTGGTCCTTTTCTCTCTGTATATTTTCTTTGTCCTCCTCGAGCATCACCCAAAACTCATCTTTCTCATTTTCATAGATGGTTACACAGTACCACACAACTTGTAGTTGCTCTAAGAATTCCTCTTTCTCTTGCTTCAGAGCTTCTATAGCCTTCTCCTTTTCTTCTTAGACTTTCTGAAGTCAAGCCTCTATTGCATCTGCAAGTCTTCTTAATTGGGTGGGCTCATCCCCACATTCTACAACCTGTGACAAAGAAGGTGCAATAGGTATTTTTTCCCTTGACCAAGTTTTGAGGAAATATTGGTCGTGTTTGACCACTTTTGGGACTTTGACAGGCTGGTCGAAAATGAAGCACCCAGTCGGAGCTGAGATCACGGGATCTCGCTTGTTTTGCGGGCTTGTGGACCCATCAAAGGGTTTTAGGGTTTATGTAACAAGTTATGGGATGTCGTCCCATGGGTTTACCCATGGTTAGGCCTCTTTGTAAATGTATAAATAAGTAGCTAAGAGATGTAATAAGTGCTACTAGTTACTGATTTGGCTTAGTGCATGACTAGTTGGCTTAGTGCAAGAGGTTGTAAGTTGCTTTGTGCAAACAGACTGCGAAAAGTAAGGCTTTGTGCTACTGAGGAGTTGGCTCTATGCCTTGACCTAATTTTGGGAAGGAGGATCTGGTATGTTGTGCACAGATCTCCTGTCCTCAACGAGGTTGGCTCTGTGGATTTGTGCATAGGAGTGGATGAATGTAATAATATTGAAGACTAATAAAGAAGAAGAAGAAGTTGGTGGACGTATCCCCACACTAGGGTGAACCATGTATATCCTGTGTCTTGATGTGCTTTGTGCGATGTGATTTATGTTGTTTATTTTCTTAGTGCTATTGTTATAATGTATGTTGAATGCATCTGATGTTGTTGCTTAGTGCTTGAAGATGATTGAATGATAGATCTGGGCTAATGTTATGTGCTAAGTGAATGGAAGTAATTTATCTATATGGTTATTGGGTTGATCTGTAATAAGGGTTTAATCTGCGATGTGAATGAGATTCAAGAAACTAATGCATATTTTTGTTTAAGTTCTCTGTTAAGTATTGTAATCATAGATCTGTGTCCCATCCTGGTTGTAGACACCTGAGTCCTGCAACCCCCCTGTCTCTACCTCAGGTGAGACTTCATCTGCTTCACAGGTGTTTCTGAAAGGGCTGGTAGTTAGGGTTTTGTTGGTGCGTTGTTGAAGCATTGAACCCTGGGTCTTCCCCTATGCCAACAAATGGTTCCATTGTCGACACCTGAAACTATGATTGCTGGGAACTGAAGAAAAGAAAGAATGATCTGTGCATAGATCTGTTTTTGTAGTGTGTAGTAATCTACTTGACTTGCGAAGCTCTGTGCTAAGAAAGAAACGAGATTTGAAGAAAAGAGGTAAGATCTTAAATATTTTTTCTCTGGTAAAGGTAAGATAAGTGGAAATTTTTTCTTTGAAAGTATGAATCTAGGTATGTTTGATAGATTTTGTCCAGCCTGAATGTTAGGGCACAATTAGAAGAAAGATTTGATCTGAATAAATTTGATAGAAATAGAGAAATATATGTTATTCCTATGCACACAAAGAATTGTTGGACTAATAAGTGGGTGCAGGAACCTAGAAAGAAGTTTTGCATATTGAAGGTCCAAAACTGTGATCCCAGTGCGCAGTATAGGAGAGGCTGGGGATCGTTTAAAAGAAAGAGAGGATTGGCATTGTGTTATAATTGCAGAAGACCATGACATATTGCTAAGGAATGCCCTGGTACAGGTCCTATTTGTCTTTGTTGTAAAATTATTGGTCATGAGGTTGAGGATTGTCCAAGAATGATTGCTAAAATTGAAAAGATGAACATGAGACAAGAAAACTATAAAGAAGGTCAAGAAACTAAGGATCTGTTAGAGAACCAGAAAGAGAAAGAATCAGAGAAAGATCAGGCTATGTTAGTACTGTTAAACGAAGCAATGGGTGACAAAAAGGATGTCAGTCTGTCAGAGATCTTGAAAGAAAAACAACGCATAGTCACAAGAATAGAAGACTTCGACATAGACCGTGTATTGGATGAAGAAACACATGTGAACATTATGCTAGAAAGAACTTGGAAAATTTTGGGAAAGCCTGCTATGATACCCTCATTGGGAAGGATAGGTTTGCTTAAAGGGAAGATGATAACCCTATGTGGAAGAGTTACTAATGTACCTATGATTTCTCATGAAACATCGACATAAGAGGCCTTTGACGTTATTAGGTTTGTTGAGAACATTGCCCCTTTTCCACTTTTGTTAGGAAAGACTTGGATTGAGATGGATTAGATCAGAAGGAAAGTAAAGGAGGAAGCCACATAACAGAAAAAGCAAGAACCAAGGGACCTCATAACCAGAAAAATAGAGCGATTAATAGAAGAACAAGAGGATAAGTCGAAGCAACAAAGGGCAAGAGAATTAGCTGTCGAGGTTGAAAGAACGCAATTTTTTTTTAAGGACCTATCCATGAAGGAAATAAGTATAACCACCCCGAAAATTGTAAGAGAAGGGACATTAACCTCAAAATATGTAGCATCACATCAGCAATGCGAAGTCACTATGCTACGAAAATATAAGCATAAGAATGGAAAGAGCAATCCAGAGACTCAGATCACAGAAAAGAAGGAAAGGAAACTCAGTAAGAAGAAATCCAATCTAGAAAAACTATAGGAGGCTCCAGAAAAGACTTAAGAGGAGGCAGATCTACAGAGCTTGAACCTCACCGAAATATCAGAACAATGCAAAATGGGACTTCGCCACGATGAAGCTATATGACCGTTGGAAGCACCCCGATCGTTAGAATAATGCTTTAGAACGACTAGAAACACAATTATTGACAGAAAGACCGTCATTGGATGATTAGGACTGAGCCATAACGGACAGATTCACATTGATGGACACATTCCTGCCCGTTGGAGGAATCCATTACGACACTTTCTTATTTAACCCGTCAAATGCTGTGATGGGACCACTTTTTTCCACCTATGATTATCCGAGCTAACAGAGAATCCATTGTTTCGCGCTGTGATTTCTAGACCTCACCATCCATTTGATTACCTCGCTTGTCTATTCGCCTACCCGATCTATTTGGTTACAAGTGTGAATGTCGGGCGAACATAGCACGTTAGAGAAGTCTGTGGAGGAGATTCTCGTGGAGCTCATGGATGAGAGAGTTATGTCTATAGGAATACATGTGTCGTCGACTGGAGGATTGCAAGCATCGCCCTCGACTGAAAATCATTCTAGCTGAACCGCAACTGAGAAGTGAAGAAAGCACCATGATGATCTGGCTAACGCGAAGTAGATCCCGTCAGTCTTGCCTGAATACATACCACCTTTGGCTGACACAGTTAGTAGTGACAGTATCCCACACGACTTTGAATATACGTTGATCAATGTGTACATCCTAAAGGGGATACGTGTATTTGGACCCCAGTTAGGACATATACTAGCCCTGAAGAACAATGACTTCAACCTCAGAGACGGGAAGAACTACACGATGCTCGCGCCGCATAGGTATATGATGAAAATGACTGGGAAGAAGCCGTGAATAGTCTCCCAGCCGTGGATTAAGGAGCTCTCACAATCAATGATCCTGAATGTGATGAAGATCCCTCACTTTGGCCGACATCAGGAGGTTAACGCATGTGTTAAACGCCTCCTTTTGTGCTATCATAGAGGCTATCTATGGCTCGACAGGCGCATCACCGTGGATTCAACGTTGATCCACCTCATCACAGGACTGAGCATGCAGGGACCTGACCCTCAACAGTTCTACCCAGGGAAGACTTCAGATCGCTCCATGGCACAGTGCATAAAGGAGGATTATGGCAATGTAGAAAAGGGAAAGCAAGGCTACAAGGTAGCCTCCATTCAGGATGGCGCAATGCACCTATATTTTCAGCTTATAGCTGGCAAGATCGTCAGAAATAACCTTCTGACACAGGTCACTGGATTCATAGTAGACCTCGCAGGGAAGTGTGTAGAAGGAATGCAAATGAACTGGGTGAGTTACCTCTTAAATGAGCTCGAAAGGACTACCGCGAAGCGTAGGATCAGGGCTATGAATTCCATTTCAGTTGCTTACTGGTACTGATTGCCTTTGTCACTTAGTAGATGCTAGAAGGAGTGGCATTCCCATAATTTGAGCCATCGGAGCCATTGGCCGCAAGGTTCTCCACCTTGTGGTATACAAATGATATGTCGAAGCAGTGGCAGTCACATGATGTCTTCCATGCTTACTACCAACAACTAAAGCGGGCTATTGAGGCATTTCCATGAATTACACCCAATACATTGCATCAGTACAGACCGCTAGCGAAGTTCCACACATATAGACACTTTATTTATATCACTGCGCTTAGGTATGAAAGCAAGGAGGAGTTGCAGTCCTATTATAAGCTGACCGACGAAGACATGGAAGAGATCACCAAATAATGGCTAGCAGAGTTCCTTGTACTGGTGGAATATGCAGAACTCTCCGACCCCGACATTGTCGGAAGTCCCTTGGTCACATGGGTTGAAAATGATGGACATACTAGCGTGAAGAAAAAGAAGAAAAAGGAGGAAGTGCATAACATAGAAAGAAATGAGTAGGAAAATGACTAAGAGGAAAGTAGGCCGGACTCACCTATAGGAGTAGGAGGAGAAGAAGTGAATCCAGGAGAAGAAGGGGAAGAAGGAGAAAATAAAGATAAAGGTGAAGTTACACCACCAAAGGATCCCCCTATAGAGGTCAAAACATCAAAGAAAAGGAAGGTTTGTCCACATAAACCCTCAACAAGAAAGAAGACCTGAACCAATAAGCCTTAGTCGAAGAATGTGCTCAGAGTGGAAGATGTTGATCTCATCATCGCATCTGTGGAGGATGCTTTAGAGGATATATTGCAGATACATGGAGCGAAGCAGGAGATGTTGTATGAAAGAATAGAGAAGGAACTGAAGGAGATACAACAAGCTATTCATTCGAGCCGCGTAATACTTACTGCGCCTTATTCGTCGAAGATTGCAGAATTGGGGGATGAGCCCACCCAATTACGAAGATTAGCAGATGCAACATAGGCTCGAATTCAGTGAGTCCAAGAAGAAAAGGAATAGGCTGCAAAGGCCTTGAAGAAAGAAAAGGAGGAGGTCTTAGAGCAACTTCAAGTTGCACATAAGGAGAAAGATGAAATTTGGGTGAAGTTCGAGCAGAACAATGAGAAGATGCATGAAGAAAAAGACCAATTGCTCGTAGAGAAGACTGTGGTCAAAGAAGCGGTAACTAAATCACTTCTCTATGTGCCAGGCTTGGCATAGGAGTAGCTAGAATCCACTGAAATGCAAGTAGGGAAGCTCGTCGAAGCCATTCAACAGCTTCAAGAAAGAGTAACAGAGTTAGAGCTCCAAGTAGTGCCAATCACTCCACAAGAAGTGCACGACCAAAGGGAGGAAGCTTCCAGGAACACAGTAGAAAGAATCATGGCACTTGCCTAAGAGTATAAGAAATTGAGTGATCGAAGTGCACAGACCTATGAGCGCCTTGCAGAAGACCCAGAGCTGAGGAAACTGGAAGCACAACTCCAGGAGGCGCAGAAGCAGGAATCCACCGTGCAAGCATAGATGAAGTTTCTTACTGCAGTCGAGAGGATGAAAAGATCACATGAACAATGCGTAGTCCAGTAGCAGATTACTGCCATCCAGAGAAAAGTCATGGAAGTTACACAGAGATTACAACCAGTGTAGGACGAAGCCTACAAGATTTTTGAAGAGATTGAAGGACAAGTATCGTAGCTGGATCAAATGGTTAAGACAGTGGAATAAAGCCTGTAATGGCCTGTTACAGAGCAAGTGATTTAGGAGTTCATTGAGAAGGAGGCTCTGGAAAAGCAGCAAGTCGAGGCAACTCGGGATAAGATCGAGGTTTTTGAAGGTGCATTGCCCATATCTAAGTGACTCAGGACGAGTCACATGTGAGTGTTGGGGGCCTGTTGGCCCTTGACCAAGTTTTGAGGAAATATTGGTCGTGTTTGACCACTTTTGGGACTTCGACAGGCTGGTCGAAGATGGAGCACCCAGGCGGATCTTTGATCACGGGATCTCGCTTGTTTTTCAGGCTTGTGGACCCATCAAAGGGTTTTAGGGTTTATGTAACGGGTTATGGGATGTCGGCCCATGGGTTTACCCATGGTTAGGCCTCTTTGAAAATGTATAAATAAGTAGTTAAGCGATGTAAGACGTACTACTAGTTATTGATTTGGCTTAGTGGAAGAGGTTGTAAGTTTCTTTGTGAAAAAAGATTGTGTAAAGTAAGGCTCTGTTCTACTGAGGAGTTGGCTCTGTGCCTTGACCTAATTTTGGGAAGGAGGATCTGGCACACTACGCACAGATATCTTGTGCTTGACGAAGTTGGCTCTGTGGCTTTGTGCATAGGAGAAGATGAATGTAAGAATATTGAAGACTAATAAAGAAGAAGAAGAAGAAGAAGTTGGTGGACGTAGCCCCACACTTTGGTGAACCACGTATATATTGTGTCTTGATGTGCTTTGTGCGATGTGATTTATGCTATTTATTTGCTTAGCGTTGTTGTTATAATGTATGTTGAATGCATATGATGTTGTTTCTTAGTGCTTGAAGATGATTGAATGCTAGATCTAAGCTAATGTTATGTGCTAAGTGAATGGAAGTAATTGATCTTTATGGTTATTGCGTTGATCTGTAATAAGGGTTTAATCTACGATGTGAATGAGATTCAAGAAACAAATGCATATTTTTGTTTAATTTCTCTGTTAAGTATTGTAATCAAAGATCTATGTCCCATCCTGGTTGTAGACACCTAAGTCCTGCAACCCCCCTGCCTCTACCTCGGGTGAGACTTCATCTTCTTCGCAGGTCTTGCTGAAAGGGTCGGTAGTGTCAGGCTGCTAAATTGTAGCTTTTAAGTGTCCTGAATCACTAAATTGTCAAACTAGGGTTGGTATACTTCGAGCTGATACACAGTATGTGCAGGCAAGCGTCTAGTCTTTATTTGAATGCTATCCTAAAAATGAAACATGC
>ML782517.1:27271-49337 GCA_009831015.1 Picea engelmannii
CTGGTCCAAAACCCATGACTAGGGTTGACATCAATGACAACAACCAATCTTCCAACACAATCTGCAAAAATTCTTTCTAGGTTCCTGCATCCAATTATTAGACCAAAAATTCTTTCTATGCATAGGAATAACATATCTTTCTTCATTTCTATCAAATTTATTCAGATCAACTCTTTCTTTTAACTGCTCCCTAGCTTTCAGACTAGGACATAATCTATTAAACATACCTAAATTCATGCTTTCGAAACAAAAACTTTCGCTTATCTTACTCTTATCAAAGCACAAAGCTTTACCTCTTTTATTCAGATCAGGTTTCTTTCTTAGCACAGAGCTTCACAAGTTAAGTAGAGTACTGCACACTACAATAGTAGATATACACACAAAGATTTTTTTTTCTTTACTTCAGTTCCCAACAATCACAGTTTCAGGTCCTGACAACGGAACCATTTGTTGGCATAGGGGTAGAGCCAGGGTTCAACGCTTCAACAACGCACCAAGAAAACCCTAACTATCGACCCTTTCAGCAACACCTAAGAAGCAGACGAAGTCTCACCTGAGGTAGAGGCAAGGGGGGTTTGAAGGACTCAGGTGTCTATAACCAAGATGGGACATAGATCTATGATTATAACACTTAGAAGACGATATGAATTAGTTCATTAGCTTCATTAACATCGCAGAACAAAACCCTAAAATAGATCGGTGTAGTAACTTAAGCACTTCAACCACTTAGCACATAGCACAGAGTTAGATCTAACATTCATTCATCCTTAACACATGTGAAGCACTAAGCATCTATAGATCTATCTAACATACATAATAAGAAAAGAAGATTCATAGTATAAACAACACAACACAAAGCAACCATAAGACACAAGATATACGTGGTTCACCTCTGTGTGGGAATACGTACACCAACTGCTTCATCTTCTTTATTATTCTTCAATCTCTTACATTCATCCGCTCCTGTGCACTAAGCCATAGAGCCAAGCTTCGTAGATGACAAGATATCTGCGCACTGAGCACCCGATCCTCCTTCCCAAAATTAGGTCAAGGCACAGAGCCAACTCCTCTATCGAGCACACAGCCTTACATATACTTTCTATTGCATGAAGCACTCATAACTTCTTGCACTTAGCTACTTATACTTCGCTCTCTAAGTCTCTTACATTGCTTCCCCACTTTTACCTTACAATCTTACTTATTTATACTTTTACCATAAGGCCTAATCACGGGTAAACCCATGGGTCGACATCCCATAACCCATTACAAAAACCCTAAAAACCCCTTGCTAGGTCCACAAAGCCCACAAAACAAGTGAGATACGCGATCTCAGCTCTGATGGGCGCTCCTTCCTTGACCACTACGCCAAAGTCTGAAAAGTGGTCAACTCTAACCAAGATTTCCTCAAAAATTGGTCGAGGGCCAACAAAATCTCTAAAAACGCCCAATCTAGGCCAAAACTATAGTAAAATAGGTGCTTTGTTACAAAAAATTAAAATTATCCCCTCTGACCTGGGCACACGCACCTGTTGCAAGGTCATATGGCTTAATATGGCCAAGCGCCATACCCCTAGGGGCTGCGTGCTGACCCCTCCTCTGCAACTCTTGGTCGTATGTCATTAAACAAGGAATCGTGGGCCGATCGGCGCGCCCAGCTATTGGTCACCGCCCTGAGTAATACGGCTTCAGGTGCGCACTAGTACGTGGCCCCCACATCCATCATCGATCTGTGGAGTGGAGCACCGTGTATATGCCAGTGGTTGTGTGGAGTGAGAAAACCGCGGGTTGGGGCTAGGCCCCAACCCCCCTTTCCGCCTTCGACCATACAATAACACATTAAAATAAATATTCGCGCTATAGTTTAACAAGCCATATAGCAGGTGGGTTGGTACTCGACCTTCCCAAAGAGCTCCCATACCAGAGGTCATGTGGTTGATTCCCAGAGAGGTCCAAATAACTTTTACCCCAACCAACGAATGATGAGGTGCCATGTGGCACCGTTTAACTTGCCCGTGAATGTGACACTTGTCAAATGATGGATGTTCCACGTCTTCCACTTACCTAGTCAGCATGTTGCTTCTCTACCACGTGTCATGATGCCATGTCAGCATGATGATGTCATGCTGACGTCATCGTTGACTTTTTGCTTGTTGACTGCTGACTTTTTGCCTGTTTGGGAAATCGACCAGAGTGTGATAACTTTCACATATGGTGTCTGTTTGAAGAAATAAATATATGGATGGAATCAACGTGATGAGACAGACATAATGGGCTTGGTTTCATCCAATTCCGAGAACTTTCATTTTAGATCATTTTCTAGACCTGAGGAGCCTCCTGGATCAGTTTCTCTCTTCACCCTAATCGTTGTGGTACCTATCACTTCTAAGCATTTTTTTTTTCCGTGGACCCCCCACCCTTCCCGACACCCTTATTTGACACCTATCCCATTGCATTCCTCCTTTCACCTTGATCACCGTCATATATAACATTTTTCCGTCTCTTTTCCATGGACCCACTTCCCCTCCCCGACACCCCTCATTCCCAAATGGCCACCACCCGCAACCAAGAACTCCTTCACCTGTAAGAAGAATCCAAACAACACAGGGAGAAAATCTAGAGAGTGACTTTTGAAATTGCTTCCACCAATTCCAAATTGGCAACCTTCGAGGCCAAAGTTATGGGTGAATTTGTAGAAGTTAAGGGTGAATTGGCCTCCCTCACCATCGCTCTCAACCAATGGTTAAAATAGTCCCATGGCTCTCCCTCCTATGAACAACCTTCACACTATGAAGGTGATGAATCTTCCCATAATATGGTCTTTCATTCAAAATCCCTTTATCTTGACCCCCGTTTTCCCAGAGTTGAGGTGAACAAATTTGATGGCTTAGATACCATAAGCTGGGTCACTCAAATGGAACATTATTTCTCCTTGCATGGCATTATTGATGAGTTGACCAAACTTCGTTATGCTGTCTTCTATTTGGATCTTGAATGTTGGAAATGGCATAGAAATACACACCAAGGGTATGTTGCTTGGACACATTTTTTTGTAGAGTTTTATGAATGCTTTGACATTGACACCCATTATCTAGGTCGTTTGACCAAGTTGAAACAATGTGGCACAATAGAAGACTTTATATTTTCCTTTGAGCGCTTGGATTTACGAATGAAGGGCATGTTAGATGCCTTCTTCAGGAAATGCTATATCAGTGGCCTCAAGGATGAAATCAATGCTCCGGTCCTAATGGCTCTCCCTCAAACTTGGTTGGAAGTTACTCAATGAGCCAAGGGATACCAACATATTGTCTTTGCCTAGAACCAAAAACCCTCCTTTATTCCTCGCACTCGAGCCACCAATCCTACCCCTCCTTCCACTCCTCTCAATATCCAAAAATTAACTTGGGAAGAAATGGTTGAATGCCAACTCAAGGGTCTTTGCTATAATTGTGATGAAAAATATTTTTTGGGGCACAAGTGTAAGGAACAAAAACATTTTATGGCCATTTTTGAGGATGTTGCTGACGAGGAGGCTGAAGTTTCCCCAATGGAATACCTACCCCCAACAATGCTCCTACTCCACCCTTTGATCCATCAAAAGTTGAACTATTGATTTCACTGCATGTCCTTTTTGTCTTCTCTGCTCCCCAAACCCTCAAGCTCATTGGCTACATTAAGCATAGGAATTTCATCATCCTCATTAACAATGGAATAACCTATAATTTTATTCATCGACGCATTGCCCAAGAAATCAATTGTTATATCCATACTGTCAACAATTTTCAAATCATGATTTCCAATGGTGGTTCCATGAAATGTGATGGGTGTTGTGAAAATGTGTGCCTACAAATTGGTCAGTAACGCCTGAAATATCATATGTTTGCTATCGACATGGGTGGTTGTGACGTTGTGCTCGGTGATGAATGATTATCTCACTATGGGACCCATCCTCATGGATTTTAAGGAATTAACCATGCAATTCCAACATGAGGGACAACAATATAAGTGTTGTATTCCTTGAGATATTTCTTGGCTAAGGAAACAATGCCAAGGGAATTTTAGAATTTTAAGTAATTGGGGTTTTGGAATATGTTCGAAGAACAAAAGGTTTAACATTGGTTCTACTGAAATCCAATAATAGTTTTTTAACTATAATAAATCAAACTATAAAAGAAAAAAATCTTATCACTTTGAAACAATTTGAATTGTTATTGGAAGAAGGTGAGCAAACAAAACCAAAGAGTTAAAAGATGCATTATAAACATAAATCTCTATTTAACCCCTATAGAAAAAAATACAAATTAAATATAAATGAGATCTATTTGTTCATGAAAAATTATATTTATGGTTATTACAGTAGAATAAATGAAATATATAACTGTATCAAATAATTTATGAAGACAATAGTGTTCGTACTAAATTGTCATTCTTATCATCTCATGTATATTTTGAAAATAAAAATAAAAAATAAGATAGCATACCATAGAGAAGAACACAAATGCCAAAGACCAAAATCCAGAATTCTTTACGTTTGAAAAGATAATCTTTATTAAAAACCTATTACAGGCTAAGTCCAAAATCCCCCCCTTCCATTACATCGATCTTCGTTCTTTTTATACATAATGATATTCAACAAAATTAGTTATGGATGGCTATTCTTCAACGTTTGATTTACAACAATAAACATGATTGGAACAATTACATTCGAAAATAGGAAGATGTCCTGGATATTAGCTGAGAAAAGTGGAAAAATACAATGCGTTGAAAACATTTTAATAGCGACTCGAGCGGTGACACTCGCTGGTAATTCCTTCGCATAATAACAAACCAAAACCATAATCAATTTTGAATACGTGGCGTGGTGTAAATTTCCAGTAAATAAGTCAACGAGAAATGGTATCCTTTTACTGCCTAATAAAAGAGTTCTATGTGTTGACATTTAATTGGGTTTCGCGTTTTCCCGTGCGGATTTGAAATGGTCCTGGGCCAAAATGCAATAAAACTTGAATCTGACACGTAGCATTGTTGAATTTAACCTATAAAGTTTTTGCCTCTGTACTCGTCCGTTATCTTCCATGCAAGTTGGAACATGATTTAAATAATAGTCACCGATTTGAGATAACGTTCGATTTGATTTGCATACCGTCCACTTTTATTACGCTGAAAGGCGTACACCTATTGATACCCCCTCTGGATTTGAACCTGTGACCTCTGTAAACTATTTACAAAAACATAAAATAAAACTTAAATTAATAAACACTAAACAATTATGATTTAATATTAAAGTTAAACTAACTTTAATTAATAAACACTAAACAATTATGATTTAATATTAAAGTTAAACTAACTTTATAAATAAAACATATTTACAAGGGTTCAATCCTAAAATTCAAGCTATCTTCTTAAAGACAAAATTTACACTAAAAATATAAAAATAAAAATCTAAACTAAAGAAGAAGCTAAGAAACATTTAATATAAAATTCAAAAACACCTATATTAAAATTTTTGAATTCCACCTAGAAGTTAACCTATGTTACAATATTGGGCTAACATTGCTATGTTACAATATTGTGCGGGCTCCACCAGGGGATAATGATAATGGCTCCTTGTGAGGCACTAAGAACAACTTGTTTTGTTTTTTTATTGGGCAATGGAGTTATTATTTTTTAAACTAAAATTTATTTAATAAAACTTTTTTTTCTCACTTTTCAATATAAATTTTATATTAAAAATATTAAAACTATCAAAATTTCAAAGCATGCTGAATTTTAGATTTCAATGAAAATCCTTCATCAAAATCTATTCATGAATTATTTAAAGTAATTAATTAGAGTCAAGCTTAAACATTAAATTTCAAACTGATAATTGTCTTAATTTAAGGGAAAAATTATTTCATTATCTTTATTATAGATAAAACTCAGTTGGGTAACTGATCCAGATTTATGAGCGGAACGAACTGACTAATAGATTGAATACAATAACACAGAGATACAGAGAACAAAAACATATATCCAATGAAAAATATTATAAATAAGAGTAGGAGGCATGATAAATCTTTGTCTTGAGAATTACTGTAATAGGGCGTTGCTCTACTGGAGGCTACCCCCTCGAAGAGGCAAGTGAACATTACTTCCTATCAATAAAGGTATTCTTGTTTGTTGTGATTATCTACATTTTATTGTTTCGCTGGTATTTTCTGAAGTATTTCCGTTTTTTGCTTATTATAGTAGATCTGATACCTAACAAGTCGTATCAGAGAACTTTCCTCCATGGGAATTTTTTTCCAGGGTAGAGACGTGTATTGCCCACGTCTTTAAAGCACTGATCCGGATTTTATGACCATAACGAAATGAATACAGATTATTAAAAGATGCTTAACACAAAATAACAAAGGTAAAATCAAATTGGTTTTCTATTCAATAAGGAAATAAGCTGAAACTGTAAAATGCAGCGGAAAACAAGCTTGTTGGAATGGTGGCGGCTTATCTCTAAGAAGAGATGTGACAACTGTACTCATTCGCAAGAAGATGGTTACAATGAGACTTTGAAGTCCTTTTACAATAAACAGGGATGTCAAAAACCCTAGACATCCAAAAACCTAACCCTAGGAGATGAAGCGCCAAAAGTCATGTGGGCCTCGTTTGGGTAAGTTAGTACATCAACTTCCCGGGGTCATAACTTTTTCATACGATCTCCGTTTTAGGTGCACGGTAGTCAATTGGAAAGGTATAACCAAGGAAAAAAAAAATCAATTTTCCTAGATCAGTGTTTTTAGCAATCACGAGGGCCCCAAATCCCCAAAAAATGTTGTTTAGGGCCTCAAAATGGCCTCAGAATTTTGGAACCCGAAAAACTGCCAAGGTGGAAAACTGTTTTTCGAGCCAGTGGAATAGGTCGGTGGCCACCGATATCCACCTGGATCAAGAAAAAATATCTATCGCTCAGTGGGTAAAATTGCGGTGGCGAAGACTACACACAAGAAATATAGACGGTTTCATGGGGTTTCCTAGAAACAAACATTTCACCTTGTTGAAAACCTCTGTAACCCCTGTTGGTACCCCTCAAGTAGTATCACATCAAAATTGTTTTGTACACGACCATCACTCCCATGTACTGACAGGTAAATCGGGAGTCCCTTTGGTCTCTTGAAACCAGCTCTAGATCAACCGATCGACCGTCTGACTGTTATAGTGACACTGAGAATAACACTCGGGAAGATACTCTCTAGTACATGGATAATTGGGTAGTCTCACTAAGGGTATGGTCGAGTATCCTTAGTTGGTGCTCTGAGATATTGGGTCAAGTTGATCCATGTGGATATCGGTGGCCACCCACATATTCCACTAGCGCGAAAACCAATTTTCCACCTTGGTAGTTTTTTGATAGTTTTTCGGGTTCCAAACTTCCAGAGCCATTTTGAGGCCCTAAACGACGTTTTTTGGGGATTTGGGGCCCAGGTGATTTAGAGAAGAACTTACCTGGGCGAGTCCAAATTTTTTCTTCTCAGTTATGCCTTTCCAATGGGCTACTGTGCGCCTAAAACGAAGATCGTATGCAAAAGTTATGACCCTGGGAAGTTGATGTACTAACTTACACAAACAGGGCCCACATGACTTTTGGCGCTTCATCTCCGAGGGTTAGGTTTTGGGATGTCTAGGGTTTTTGACATTCTTGTTTATTGTAAAAGGCCTTTAGAGCCTCATTATAACCATCTTCTTGCGAATGAGCGCAACCGTCACATCTGTTCTCAGAGATAAGCCACCACCATTCCAACAAGCTTGTTTTCCGCTATATTTTACAGTTTCAACTTATTTCCTTATTGAATAGAAAACCAATTTTACTATATCTTTGTTATTTTGTGTGAAGCATATTTTAATAATCTTTATTCATTTAATTCTGCTCATAAAATCCGGATCAGTGGTATCAGAGCGGTTTTCTCCTTGTCGTCTTAATGCATGCGCCCAACGAGGTTAGGGTACAAAGAATTGGGTCTCGAGCTTGTTTCTCTTGAGGAAAAAATCTCTCGCACACCCAAGAAACCTCTCATGGTAGGAGAAAACAAAGATGATAGGACAAGAGATCCTTTCAAAATGTTTCTTGAGGAATCCCTCACACAACAGAGGAACGAGATGATGGATAGTTTCGCGTAAATCCTTCTATGGCTACCAACAGGCAACACATCTTCCTCGAGCGGAGGCGCTACCCCCTTCAAGGTACAAATCAACTTCGATTTTCCTATATTTGAAGATTAGATAGACACATATGTTGTAGACAAGTAGTTGAATCTACTAGAAGGGTATTTTTCTGTCCATAACTTTTTGAATAAAGAAAATATTACTTTTTCGCTCCTCAAATCCATTCCCCATGTCAAAGATTGGTGGGAAAATTTCTATGAGGAAAAGGAAACAAGGTAACCCTCATTATTTACAGTCATGACCACCTGGGAATCCTTCAGGGATTCTATTAAGGAACAATACTACCCTGTCAGAAGTTATGATGACTTGTATACCAAATGGACTACACTGCGGCAAGAAAGAGACCAAGCAGTGCCAGAGTTCACAAATATATTCCATACCTTTCACACCAAGCTGGGTATCTAAGATTCAGAGTGACATCTGGTGCTCAATTATCGTCGTTTTCTGCATAGATACATCCAGACTGAAATGGAATTTATGGACATCTCGTTCTTGGGTGTGGCCTACAGATATGCCATCAAAATCGAGAAGAAGCTCAAACAAAAGACGCGACAATTTGGGCCTGGGAACCCCTCACAACAAAATCCAGGAAAGGGCGGCCCCAACCCATAGAAAAAAGGACAGAGAAAATATGGTCAGTATTAGGACAACCAGTCCAAACCGCAAGCAAAGAAGGACACCAGAAAGATAAAGAAAGATACCGGGAAGTGGTGCAACTTCCATAAGATCCCTTGGCATAACATTGTTGACTACCACTCAAAGCAGTCGCTGGTGGCCGAAGTGAAAGCCTCTTAATCAGATGTGGGTTCTGACTGTGAGTCAGAACTAGAAAGGGGAAGATGGATCATTGACATGGAACCCAGTGCCACCATTGCTACCACCAAGCTCCAGCCTGGTGAACCAGAAGAAGGAGAGTGCCTTTTCCATTCACAGATGTGGGTAAAAGGAACCCCACTACACTTCATCATTGATAGAGGTAGCCAGAAGAACCTCATCTCAGTAAAGGTCGTCAAGCGGTTGGCCCTGTCCACAACGTCGCACTCACAACCCTACACCATTGGATGGCTCTGCCAAGGAAGTGATCTTTGCGTCAGCCAACAGTGTTGACTGTCGTACGACATCAATCCCTTCAAAGACACGGTATTATGTGATGTTTCTCCTCTCTAAGTTTGTAATGTTATTTTGGGCCAACCTTCTTTATGGAAACATCATGTTGTATATGACTCTAGGCCTCGTAGTGTTATTATTACTTTGAATAGGAAATTGTACAGGATACCCGAGGTAGTCCCTTCTAGTGTTATTTCCTTTATCTCTGCCAAACAATGCAAGAAGGTCATCTCTCAGACCGAAAAATTTGTCTTCTTCATGATTCTCTCTCAAAGTGAGCGAAAGATCGCAACCACATCTAGGGCCTCCGCAGACAATATCTCCACACAACAAAATCAAGTGGATAAGGTCGTGGAAGAATACTCAGATATCTTCTCCTCTCCTACCGGGGTACCTCTGCACTGCTAGGTCAAGCATCCCATCGATATGACCACAGGCACAATGCTACCCAATGGGCCAGTCTATCACCACTCTTTATTAGAAAATGGGGAGATCAAGAGGAAGATCCAAGAACTGCTCCACAAGGGGCACATCCGTCCCAAATCATCGTCTTGTGAGAGCCCAATCGTGCTGGTGCAGAAGAACGACGAGACCTGGTGACTCTACATTGATTACCGAGCCCTGAATAAAATCACAGTCCAAAACTAGTTCCCGATTCCCCGAATCGACGACCTCCTTGATCAACTCACGGGGGCCAAATACTTCAGTAAGATTGATCTGAAGTTTGGCTACCACCAGGTCCCAATAGACCAAACAGATATATGGAAGACTGCCTTCAAATCAAAAGAAGGTCTTTTTGAATGGCTGGTCATGGCCTTTGGTTTGAAAAATGCTCCAACAACTTTTATGAGGATGATGGATGATATCCTATGACCTTTCACCAATACTTTTGTAGTGGTGTATCTGGATGAAATCCTCATCTACAATAAGACTTGGGCGAAACACTTGTAGCATATTCAACAGGTTTTTCACACCCTGTAGCAACACAAACTATATGCAAACTTGGAAAAATGCCCCTTCAGCATGGACAAGGTCCATTACTTAGGATACATTATTGATCAACATGGTGTGCATGTGGATCCAACCAAGATCTAGGTCATCCATGACTGGCCAGCCCCAACCACACTCACTGAACTTCAGAGCTTCTTGGACCTCACCAATTTCTATCGCAGGTTCATGTTGGGATTCTCTCATATCACATGGGCCCTCAGCAAAGTAACTAGGGGTGAAGTTAATGAAAAAATTGTGTGGGGCCTGTCCCAACAACAAGCCTTCAATGACTTGAAGAAGTGTTTGTGCTCATCCCTGGTACTTTCATTACCAGACCTGCAACATCCCTTCGAGATCGAGACAGATGCTTCAGACTATGTTGTGGGAGCCTTTCTCACTCAATACAACCACCAGTGGCATATCATAGTGAGACACTATTAGATGATGTTTGTAAGTACCCTACTTATGACAAAGAAATGTACTCCATTTTGCAAGAATGCCGCCAATGGAGACATTACATTCTTGGGAAGGCGACAATCATCCACACTGATCACAAGCCACTACAGTTCATGCAGATCCAAGGAAAATTACAGAATGACCGCCATCAGAAGTGGTCAACATACTTATAGTAGTTCCACCTCAACATCAAGTATAAAACATGAAGTACCAATCGAGTTGTTGACTGCCTCAGCCAACCTCTAGTCACGACATTCACCATAGTGCTAGACTCTTGTTGCCACGAGACCTCTGGATGGCCCCACCTCTATGAGACAGACCCTGACTTCTCCACCACCTACCAAATGTTGGGTGCCAACTCAGTGGTCGCTAATTTCCATCTTCAGGATGAGTTGTTGTACCGTTTGGGCCATCTCTGTGTTCCATCAGGAGAGCATGCAAAGCTGATTTGGGAAGCTCACTACAGTCGAGTGGCAAGACACTTTGGCATTGAAAAGACAGTGCCAGTGTTGTAGAAGCATTTATACTGGCTGAAAATTCAACATGATGTCGGCAAGTATATTAGGTCGTGCACCGCCTGCACTATTACCAAACCAACCACAAAGAAATAATTCCTGTACACCCCTCTTCCTACTCCTAACAAGCTGTGGGAATCCATCTCAATGGACTTCATGTCGGGCCTCCTGCCCACCAAGAGGGGAAATGACTGTGTTTTTGTGGTTTTTGATTGCTTTTCCAAGATGGCGATTCTAGCCGCCTGCAAGAAGAACATCACAACATAAGAAACTGCCAAGCTCTTCTTTGAATGAGTATGGGTAGATTTTGGGATTCCACAAACCATTATCTCAGACTCTGACATTCGATTCCTCAGCTCATTCTAGTCGAGCCTCTGGTCACTACTGGATACCAAAATCACCAAATCCGCTGCCTTCCACCCCCAGGCAGATGGCCAAACTGAGGTCATCAATTGGATGGTCATACATATCCTACGTATGTACAATTAAAAACACCCCCGCACATGGGATGAGAGTCTTCCCTATGTCCAGCATAGCTACAAATGATCCCTACATAGCTCAACTGGCCACAACCCCTTTCAAGTGGGGTTGGGATTCCAACCATTGGGCCCCATGGATGTTTCACTACCCCTGGCGACCACCTCATTCGACTCGTCCCTTGCTCCACCAGAAGCTGACAAATCCACTTGGTTCATTGAGCATATCTAGCACATCCACCAACAAGTTCAGGATATTCTACATAAGTCTAATGCCAAGTACAAGCAACGCCATGATCAACATCGAGTGCCATATAATTTTCAGGTGGGCGGCAAAGTTTGGTTTCATTTGTAGAAAGAACACCTTATAGGGCTCTATCTGAAGCTTCACCCACTCTGTTATGGGCCTTACACCATTAAAAAAGTTGTGGGTGACAATGATTTTGAGCTCAACATTCCCCCCTTCCTTGGTCTGCATCTAGTCTTCAACGTGGCTCTCCTTTGGCCATATTTCCCACCATTATTGGACACCTCAGAGATAGCAGAGAAGTTGACACCAAAAAATATCAACCCTGATTGCATGTAACATGCATCCAATGATCAGATTGTGGACACACAAATCAAGGGCAGCTCTTGCACCAAGGCAAGTGGCTCACCTGGGGCTAAATTCAACAGAAATTTCCTCATCTGATGGGGGAAATCAACGTAATGAATACCATTTCTTCCTAAGGAGGGAGGATTGATATAGGTGGATATCGGTGGCCACCCATCTATTCCACTGGATCGAAAAACAATTTTCCAGCTTAGCAAATTTTCAGTAGTTTTTTGGGTTCCAAACTTCCGTAGCCGTTTTGAGGCCCTAAACGACGTTTTTTGTGGATTTGGGGCCCAAGTGTCTGCTTAAGGCATTGACATGGTCCATTAAAAAAATTTTCTTCAAGGTTATACCTTTCCAATGGGATATCGTGCACCTAAAACAAAGATCGTATGCAAAAGTTACAACGCCAGGAAGTTGATGTACTAACTTACCGAAACGGGGCTCACATGACTTTTGGCGCTTCATCTCCTAGGGTTAGGTTTTTGGATGTCTAGGGTTTTTGACATTCCTATTTATTGTAAAATGCCTTCAGAGCCTCATTGTAACCATCTTCTTGCGAATGAACGCAACCATCACATCTCTTCTCAAAGATAAGCCACCACAATTCCAATAAGCTTGTTTTCCATTGCATTTTACAGTTTCAGCTTATTTCCTTATTGAATAGAAAACCAATTTTACTGTATCTCTGTTATTTTGTGTTAAGAATATTTTAATAATATGTATTCATTTTGTTCTGCTCATAAAATCATGATAATGAGTACTACTGTTCAACCCCACATGTATATCATAGAGCTATAACATAGGGAAAAACCTTGTCTATAGGAACCCTATAAACCCTAACCCCTAGGAAGAAACAAAAAATAAAAGGAACATACGAGATATGTTGCAGCACAACCTTTCCTCTTGTATTCTAGTTGCGAAATTCTAACAACATTTTTTGTTTTAACAATTTGGGCCATTCATTACTGTAGTATTCAGGCCGAAGTATAACTTTGTAGAAGTAAAAATAAAAAAGAGTATAGTGGTCTTGCCCTTTATTTGGGACCTATCATGTTGGGTTTCTCTCTTATCATTGATCGTTGTGGTACCTATCACTTCTAAGCAATTTTTTTTTTTTTTTTTCCGTGGATCCCCCACCCTTCTCGACACCCTTATTTAACACCTACCCCATTTCATTTCTCTTTCCACCATGATCATCATCATATATATCATTTTTCCGTCTCTTTTCCATGGACCCAATTCCCCTCCTTGACACCCCTCATTCCCAAATGGACATCACCTGCAACCAAGAACTCCTTCACCTGCAAGAAGAATCCAAATATCACAAGGAGAAAATCCAAAGAGTGACTTCAGAAATTTCTTCCACCAATTCCAAATTGGAAACCTTCGAGGCCAAATTTATGGGTCAATTTGTAGAAGTTAAGGGTGACTTGGCTTCCCTCATCACCACTCTCAACCAATGGTTTAAACAGTCCCATGGATATCCCTCCTTTGAACAACCTTCATACTATAAAGGTGGGGACTCTTCCCATAATATGGCCTTTCATTCCAACTCCCTCTATCGCGACACCTGTCTTCCCAGAGTTGAGGTGAACAAATTTGATGGCTCAGATCCCATAGGCTAGGTCACTCAAATGGAACATTATTTCTCCTTCCATGGCATTTTTAATGAGTTGTCCAAACTTCGTTATGGTGTCCTCTATTTGGATCCTCAACGCTGATAATGGTGGAAATGGAATAGAAAGACATGCCAAGGGTATGTTTCTTGGACATAGTTTTTTGCAGAGTTTTATGAACGCTTTAACACTGATATTGATTGGGCCACTATCTAGGCTGTTTGACCAAGTTGAAACAATCTGGCACAGTGGACGACTTTATATATGCCTTTGAGCACTTGGATTTCTGAATGGAATCATGCCATATTCCTTCTTTAGGTTTTTATTTATCAATGGCCTCAAGGATTAAATCAACGCCCCGATCCTAATGGCCCACCCTCAAACTTGGTTGGAGGTTACTCAACGAGCCAAGTAATCCCAACATATTGTCTTTACCCATAACCAAAAAACCTCCTTTACTCCTTGCACTCGACCCACCAATCCTACCCCTCTTTCCACTCCTCTCAAGATCCAAAATTTAACTTGGGAAGAAATGGTTGAATGCCAATTCAAGGGTCTTTGCTATAATTGTGATGAAAAATATTTTCCGGGGCACAAGTGTAAGAAGCAAAAACTTTTTATGGCCATTTATGAGGATGTTGCTGACAATGAGGCCAAAGTTTCCCCAATGTAATACCTACCCCCAACTGATTCTCCTACTCCACCATTTGATCCACCAAAAGTTGAACCATTGATTTCACTTCATGCCCTTATTGGCTTCTCTGCTCCCCAAACCCTTAAGCTCGTTGGCTGGATTAAGCACATGAAGGTCATCATCCTCATTAACAATGGAAACACCTATAATTTTATTCATCGTCACATTTCCCAAGAAATCAATTTTTATATCCGTGTTGTCAAAAATTTTCAGATCATGATTGTCAATGGTGGTTCCATGAAATGTGGTGGGAGTTGTGAAAATGTGCACCTACAAATTGTTTGGTACCACCTGAAATATCATATGTTTTCTATCGACATGGGTGGTTGTGACATTGTTCTCGGTGATGAATGGTTACCGCACTCTGGGACCCATCCTCATTGATTTTAAGGAATTAACCATGGAATTCCAACAAGAGGGACAATAATATAAGTTCCAAGGTATCACAATAGACTCCCCTAAGATCATCAGTTCCCATTGAATGGAAAAGCTCCTAAAAGAAAGTCATTCAAGAATTGTTTCCCAACTCCATTCCATTCAAGCAGTTGAGAAACCCTCTGTGCATCCTGATTGTAAATTCTAACCTTGTACAATATCTATTGCAAACAAATATTCAGAAAAAGAATAGAAAAGATACAATGGAAAATACAAACATTACACAGATATTTTTCCCCAGGAAACCCAAATCGGGAAAACCAACATATTCTGTATTATTCATCATGTTACAATGTTTACAATACAAAATACATATAGGATCCAATGGCATCCAAAACCCTAAACCAATGAATTGGATTCAAAAACCCTAATTCATTAACCCGAAATAGAAAACCATTGGCAAAGAAACCATGTGCCGAAAAACCACCTAAATATAATGCGGTCCCAATCCATAAAATGTGGTCCCGACACTACTACTCGTACAAATAATATAAGACATACCCAACACTGATCTCCAATCTATCTTCTCCAAACACCAAGTAATTGTTTCCACTCCCCATGGAATTCCCCCTTCCTGTGGTGTTCATGATTATTCCATTCATCTGGTACTGGGTATCCTCCCTCCCAATGGTTTTCCCTTATCGTCATCCCTTTTCCTAGAAGAATGAAATTGAGAAAATTGTTTAAACATTGCTCGAAGCAGGTGTTATACATCCTAGTACTAGCCCCTATTCCTCTAATATGGTCATGATACTAAATAAAGAAGGCACTTGGCGCACGTGCCCTGAATTTCGTGCCATCAACAAACTCACCATCAAAGGAAAATTTTCCATTCCTGTCATTGAAGACCTGTTGGATGAGTTGAGTGGTGCTCAGTACTTTACTAAAATTGATCTCCGTTCTGGCTACCACCAGATACGTATGAAATACGAAGACATTCCCAAGACTTCCTTTAGAACTCATGAGGGTCACTATGAGTTCTTGGTCATGCCCTTTGGCCTATGTAATGCTCCCTCCACTTTCCAAAGTCTCATGAATCATGTATTTTGTTCATTCCTTTATCATTTTGTATTAGTTTTCTTTGATGATATTATCATATATAGTAAAATTTGGGAATCCCATTTCACCCATGTGGATCAAGTTCTTCGTCTACTCTCTCAACACAAATGTTTCCTCAAATAGTCTAAATGTTCCTTTGGAGCATATGAAGTGGAGTACCTGGGCCATATTGTCGGAAAGGATGGAGTACGAGTGGATCCTAAGAAAATTGAAGCTATGAATAAAATTGAAGTTAATAAATGTGAACAAGTCAATATAAGAAGACCTCATAGAAGCTTTCGCTTCTAGAAGGATCTTCCTATAGAATGTTATTTAGAACATAGAATTAGTATAAATAAGAGTAGGATGCATGATAAATCTTTTTCTTGAAAATTATTGTAATAGAGCATTGCTCTGCTAGAGGTTACCTCCTCGAAGAGGCATGTGAACATTGCTTCCTATAAATAAAGGTATTGTTTTGGGTTGTGACTATCTACATTTTATTGTTCCGCTAATATTTTCTGCAGTATTTGTAAGTTTTAAACCTGCGAAGTAAAGCAATGCATATAGATTCTTAAGCAATACAAAAATTAATCAATGGCTCATACACAAAGTACACAGAGATTTTTACCGGAAACCCTCAACCGGGAAAACCTTTCTTATTTTCATTATATCGAATTTCACCATTCGCCATACAATATATACAATGTTTTTAGGTATTCCGTAGATACCAAAACCCTAATTCCTTAATCCAGGATTAATTTACAAATCAGCTAAAAATAGCAAAATCTGCTAAAAACCCTAGGTATTCCGTAGATACCAAAACCCTATTCCCTTAATCCGGGATCGTCAGACGCAGTTGTCGTATCTGACGCACCCACACACACACACATGCAAAGAATATAACACACACCCAACAGTATTTTCATTTTCTGCTTAATATAGTAGATCTGGTACCTAACAAGTGGTATCAGAGAACTTTCCTCTGCGAAAACTATGGGATTTTTTTTTCTAGGGTAGAGACATGTGCTGCCCACATATTTAAAGCACAGAGATCTGTCACTCAGTGGGTAAAACCGCGGTGGGGAAGACTACATGCAGGAAATATAGACGGTTTCACGAGGTTTCCTAGAAACAAACATTTCACCCTGTTGAAAACCTCTATAACCCCTTTTGGTAAAGTATTATCGCATCAAACAAAATTTGTACATGACCATCACTCCCACGTATCGACATGTAAATCAAGAGTCCCTTAGGTCTCTTGAAACCAGCTCTAGATCAAATGATCGACTGCTTGAATATTATAGTGACACCAAGAATAAAACTCGAGAAGATACTCTCTAGTACATGGGTAATCAGGTAGTCTGACTAAGGGTACAATTGAGCCTCCTTAGTTGGTGCCCTGAGATATTGGGACGAGTACTACTATTCAAACCCACACGTATATAAGAGAGATATAACATAGAGAAAACCCTTGTTTGTAGGAACCCTGTAAACCCTAACCTATTATAGCAAATGTTTCCACACTCCATGCATCTTTCTCTGATGGCCTTCCATTTCCCTCTGCAAATTTCATTTCCCATCACTCCAGAGCTAAAAATACTCAATTTTTTACATGTACGCAACCTCTTAGATATGCAACATGCGTACATATGCATGATGCTCTACTACAACCCGCGTACAACATGTTTGGCACTCAAAAAATTAAATTGCATCGGGTTTCCATGACATGTCACGCGATCTGTGATCCTCGACCTTCCATCTACTAGAAACACTCTGACTCAACCCTTCAATTATTTTTGGAGGATATAAATTGATCCATATCCAATCCTTGAGGACACATAATTCATCATTGAGAGAAAAGACACTTTGGAGAAGTTTCACCTCAATTGAGTCTACATCCCTTTGTCATTGAAATTCTGAACTTCTTGTGTTGATCGCCCAAGCTCTTCCTATATTGTGATGGATAAACTCATTGACTCTTACATGTGAGCTTGCCTTTGTGGAGGATTGAAGTGGTGGAGGCCCAACTGGAGGGACTTAGTTTCTCAGTTCCGATATGTGTCATTACATAAGTTTGTCACCTATGTACATTTTTCTATTACATTAATAGAAATAGTCTCTTCTTATCCAATTGATATCTTGCAAATATTTATACGTCTTTCCATGGGAGTATTTGTTATGTATGTTAATGTATTATGCTTATTTATATGCTAACATTATATATCAATACCACATGCTTGTGTATCTTGGTTGTTGAAGAAAAGTTGCAGGTGTAAAGCTTTGGGTTGCGTGCTCAATGGTGGTCTTTTTCAGACGTTTGGATGAGGTAGGCTTCTAGCCTTCTCTTGCTAGCATTTCATTTATACAACATGCTTGAGATTAGAGTTGATTTTGGGTGTCATTCCGTCTATTGTGGTTTTCCCATAGCCATGGAGAGATTTTCCTCGTAACATAATTGGTGACTCCACTGGGGAGATCTCCTTTTTTGGGGTAATGGGTGTTTTTCTCCTTGATTTACTCTCCATTTTCCTGAGTTTCTCTGGCGTCTGTTGCTTGATAGCCTATATTTTTCCTTATATCTAAGTTTCTTGGCTTAACCCTTGCCCAGGAATTGTCTTCCTTGACATACATGATATGTCCCTTGACAAGGCGCGTACATACATGGGTTGTCTCCCTTTAGGGTGCATACATATGCGAGTTGTTTTCGGAACAATCAAGTACACTATTTCTTCAGTCTTTTTGGTTGAGTTTGGTGTTTGCTGGGTGACTTTTGCTGGTGCTAAGACTTATTGGGTCCCTTTGCTGACTGTTAAGTTCCTAAACAGTGATAGGAAGTTGTTTTATTGGTGAATTCTTTGGGAGAAATCCTTTCTTGTCATTCTTCTCATTTTGTTTCCCTTGCACACTGGTCTGGGTAGTTACTTCTTGGTATCCTGCTTGGCTTATCTCCTTTTTCTTGCAATAGGTTTTTCTTGTGAGGTTGTTATTCACTCCTTGCATTTTCTTTTCATTATATTGAAAATACAAAAAAAATTGCTTTCCTTCATTTTACTTATGGCATTTTCACTTTTGGATACTTTTCATTAGTTTTGGCATATTAGAAAATATTTCACTTCATTGAAATTGTAGAGATCACATCTTAGGAACAACATTTAGAAGCATACCATCTCATTGAAAATCGAGACTAGTACTTAACAATGTTTTTACATTTGCTTCTTTTATTTATGTTGAGTCATAATACCATTAGTTTCATAATCACACCTCTTGAGTAAGAAGAAACCATCAAAATTAACGCCGAACAATTAATATTGATTAGAAATGATTTTATTTTTTTAGGGTACACAAACAAGTTTAGGACCTAGGGCCTTGGAATAAGATTTTGTGAGTAAAATTATCCAAGGCTATAAAATTGAACGTATGTGTCTGACCAGGGAGTGGTGAAACCAATTAGTCTCCTCAGGAGGCTCCGCTCACACTGAAGTTAAGCACGAGGTTGCACGAATTTGGTTGCAGAGATAACCATCTAATACCTTCTTAGCATCAGAGATATTTCTGGGGTTCTATTCATATTTGGGGGTCTTCCTAGTGCCTTTACCTCATTGAGAGGAAGTGATTTCAGGACTTGCGACTGCTCACCTGAACATTGGTTATATCGTGATGACTCTAGTTGCTTGACCTAGGTAACCACATAGGTTTCTTGCAGGGGTTATTATGCAAGTACCCTGAGTCATATAGGGATCAAACAATACACATAATTTATGGAGGATTTCCTCTCCGGAGGGATCTAACCGACTGCGCTATGAAGCCTATGAGGGTCCTTATAACTGATTCTAACACCTCCAATATATTGTTGTGGAGTCTTAGTACCCTCTTGGGTGAGACATACTTACTTTAGGTTGGGAGGTCCCTTTAAACCATCATATCCTGTTTGTGTGCATTGGCCTTTTTCTTTATTTAGAAGTGTTCTCTCTGATTATTAGTCAGCCTTAGGACTTTGTATTGTATTTCAAGTTTTGAGTCATCACGGAGTAAGATCAACCTCCTTGCTGATCTCTTTGTCTGTTGAAGTTTCCACCATGTCTTGATCCTTTACCGAAGATTCCTTCTAAAAGGCATAGAGTTAATACACATGATGCATATATCTCCACCTCCCAGGATTGTGATCATCCTACCATGAGTATTGAGTTAGATATGAACGTCTCGGGAAGCCCTTTGACTCCCCTGTCCTCTGTGATTAGTGTGGTCCCCTTGACTCCCTTATCATTGGCGGTTTGGGTGCCAGAGGCTCCCTCATCTAGTGCTACCCAACCCATGAGATCTATTCAGCCCATTATTCTTCTTGCATTGTTGAGCCTATTTACAACTCCCTCTTTCTCATTATAATCCCTCTTGCCTAAAAAATTATCATCACTAGCCAAGCAATTCCTTTCATATATCCTTTACATCTTGACACCTTTTACCTATAGAGGAAACATCCCCCTGAGTGTGCATGCCCCACATGTGTTCCCTTGCATTGAGCATAGGCATGTTCTACTGTTTGGAACTAGTTGCTTATTCGTGACACTCATTTCCTCTCCTGTATCACAACGTTTCTTTTTCTATGAAAAACTAAAAACAAAGATGGGTGGGAAAAGAATGTTATCTCCTATTGGCAGCAATCATGTCACCTTGAACAGAGCATAAAATATTGAGTCCATTTCATCCAAGGTTTGGTTTTAGCATGACCTTAGGAAGCTGAGATCGTTACTTAGAGTTTACTCCTCTGAATGGTTATTCTTCCAGTCCCTATGGAGAGTTTTTTGATGCCTCTTGCATAGCAAGATTTTGTCAATGATCAATGTTAAGTCTATGTTGCATGAGTTATTCATATGCCTCATGCTCTTTTTCAAAGGAAGTATAAAGCTTGTTTCAACCATTTCTCAAAACTCTTGACTTTGGATGTCGACCATACCCTTAGTGTATCTCAAAATCACATGAAGTTGTTATCCTACTTTGCACCCCGAGCCTACTTTCATCATTTGTAGGTAACCTTGAACCCAACAGATGACATCTCCTCATTGGTCGCTGAATAGGGGGTTTCCATTATTTTAGATGACAAAAAATCTAATCACACATTGGGATTCATGCGGTGTCTTGGATTCCATTAGCCTTATTGGTGGTTTCCTTTTCTTTGTCGACAATTTTGCTTATTGGCTTCTATTAAGAGGGTCTTTTTCATGCACTACTTGCATCTGGTGCATGCGAGAGGAGCACATGGTCATTGGTTAATGAACATACTATTCATCCGAGCACCTCCTAATTATCAAGTTATTGCTTTGTACCTCGCCCTGGATGATGAGAGATGCCTTAATACTCTCCTTTCAGCGAGTCTCCTTCCATCGACTTCAACTCATCTAATCTAGAAACGATATATAGAGTCCTATGAGTACCTAGAGTCTTATGGTCATCAATGGATGGTTCTCCGGACATCGACAGTTGGGAATACATCAATGTCTCTTGATCGATGGATTCTCCAAGTGTTCAAATTCAACACCCTTATTCAAACTTTTTGAATGTACTCGTTGCCTTGACACCTAGTTTCATTATCGGTGGGTTGTCTCACGTTTGTTAATGGTATACCTTAATGACCGATAATCAAACAAACTCTCATTGAGTTCGAATTTATTCCTCTATTCACATCATGTAGACTTGCACCTTGGACGGATAGTGTAGAAAACCTCCAGTTTACAATAGCAACACCCCATATCTATTGTTGTCTTTCATTGGAATAGCACTTATATGAATTTAGTGCTCATGGAAGATCATATTGTACTCCATTGTATACATATATCTTTGGTTGATTTTTATACGGGACTCCACTGTGTCTTGTTCGTCACTACAAAAGTATATGGAATATGTCCACTTTGTATTTCCTATTCATGGCCATGAACAACCATTTGATTGTT